>OLKM01002230.1:27500-45000 GCA_900291075.1 Melanogrammus aeglefinus
TTTACCTTATAACCATTTCAAATTTAAACATACTTAAAATGTTAAAAGAATAAAAAGCTGATGAAGTTGATAGGAAACTGGAGCTAAGAGCTAACGCTCTGACTTTCTATCCCCGCTCATTTGGACGCTTCTCTGTCTGGTCAAACAGCGGTGGCCTCGGACCGCATCTCCATCCAGTCAATGGGTCACATGACCCCCCAGCTCTCGCCGCAGAACCTCATTTCCTGTGACACGCGCAACCAGGGTGGCTGTGCGGGGGGGCGCATCGACGGTGCCTGGTGGTTCCTGAGGAGAAGAGGGTAAGCGCAGGCAGCAAGTCCAATGCGTCACGCGACATAACATATTGGGAAGGATAGACAAGTAATGATGAATGGTTTGACTCCCTATCTCCTATGTATCTTAAATTCATTATAAGTTGCTTTGGACAAAAGTGCATATAAAGCGACTAAACCTTTGTCCCGTCCCTTGGTCCAGGGTGGTGACTGAGGACTGCTACCCCTACGTCCAGCCCCAGCAGACCCCCGTGGAGGCGGGCCGTTGCATGATGCAGAGCCGCTCGGTGGGCCGTGGGAAGAGACAGGCCACGCACCGATGCCCCAACTCACGCAACTACCACAACGACATCTTCCAGTCCACGCCCCCATACAGACTCTCCTCCAATGTAAGAGCAGCACACACTCCAAACCTGGGGGGATATGTCCACGGGGACCCTTTCTAACGCCCTAACAGGTATATGGGGACCATATTAAACACACTTAGACCACAGGGGACATGCGTTCAGGACCCTATCCACATATAGATCCATATACCTTACAGGCCTTCCCAGAATATACTGTACATGCTAAGACTAAAATCCAAAAAGCCTCTTTCACACACTACACCCACATCCACCACAAAACGATTACTTCATCGATTCTAAACGCTCCACTTGCAAAAAAGTGTCCTTTAATCCACGGTAAAGACACCGGCTTGGGTCTAAGCCTGCTGTGCATTGGGGAGAATTCCTGGCGCTGCTGTAGACGGTAATCTCTATCACGTGGCGGTCTTTCTATTGCCATGCTTTTGTGGTGTTGTTGCATACCTTCGTTCACGCGTACCCGCCCTCATTGTGAATGATAATGGAAGACTACATCGGATCAAGTGTCTGTCGGTAACTGTGTATGTGTGAAAAGAAGGCAGGCTTATCTTGGCCTGTATCTGTACCCTTCAGATGATCAAATAAGTTCATGTTAGCCTAGGAAGTAGCTTTAACTGGTATTTAAACTATATATGCTTTATTTAATGTATCTATTGAATCGTGTCCCAGAGCATGGTTGTCCGACATTCTTTTCGTGAAATACAGAACGAAATGTTAACCCATGCATTTTGAATGGGAGCGCTTCTCAGTCTATTTTGTGCTACACAAAACTAAATGTAAACCCACGCATTTTCAATGGGAGCATTGAAATTACGCTGCACAGAATGACTTTTAAACCATTGCATTTAAATTCAGGAGGTTTTTCAGAATTTTGCAGCAGAGCTCCTCAAAAACTGAAGCTAACCACGTCCCTTAAAAACTCTCTCACCAGAATGTAAGATAACTACGTTGGTCCATAGCGGAAAACTTAGTAGCAGGGTGTCCGCGCATCCTTAAAAAGTCTCAAAAAGTCTTAAATTCATGTTTCTAAATTTAAGGCCTTAAAAAGTCTTAAATTCGTTACAAATATCATATGCTGGTCTTAAATACTGTAACTCAAGGTCTTAAATTTGTCGGGGCAGTACTATATATTTTTTTATTTTTCTCGAGGGACTTTTCACGGAGGACATGTAGAGAGGCTTCTTTCTTGCTAGCTGCATATATAAACGATTATCTGCGTGCTTGCTAGCTAGTCTGCGACAATGGGTAGGTGCAAATTCAAGGACAGTTGGCTGGAAGACGTCGGTTTCCGAAGTTGGCTCGCGTCTGTTGCCAACCCCCACCATCATGTGTTTTAGGTCTTAAATTTCATTCAAGGTGGTATTAAAAAGGTCTTAAAAAGTCTTAAATTTCGCAGTAGTTTCGCAATAACGGCTCTGAACATAGGACATGCCTACGTTTTTTTGCCTATTTCTTTTCAATAGGCCTGCGTCCACGCCATGTGGCTGTCAAGGTTGCTAAGGTGGTTGCTATACTCTTTGATATAATAGAGACCCCAGGTCTCTAGTTTACTTGTTAAAGTCCTTGACTCAGAAGTCCCCTACTCATCGCATTTGTTCCTTTAGGGCTTCAGCCTCAACAGAAATAGCCAATAAACACTCAGGATAAGGAATGGCCTCTCACACATTCATGATTTGTTTCAAGTAAAGCGGCCTTGTTTAATAAATGAGCCTTGTCTTTTGCTTCAGAAATTGGTTATCGGTGTGTCACTACCAAATCTGTCTGCATCTGTCTTATTAACGTAACTAGCCCTACAGTGATAAAAACAACGACTAGTCACATGTCCTCAGCATTTTTACATCAGGATATTCCACCCTGAGGGTGATTCAGACTTGATGCTTTATACGCGGACATCGTGTCATTCGGACATCAGTAGAATCTCCGGGTGGTTTAGGGGGATGGGCTTGAAGGGGCGGGATATGACGTAGGGTCTAAGTTTGAAAGAGGCGGGAAAAGTGGGGCCGCTGTCACTTTAGTTTGCGTTGGTTTGACCCCAGACAGCATTGAGGCAGAACGGGCAGAACTCATCGCCATCATCTTAAATGTTGCTGGAACGATGCATCATATATATTCTGTTGCATTCGCAACATCCGAAGCGTCGATGAAAGATTGGAGCATGAGTTAGAGATAAATAGAAAAAACGATGAAGAAGAAAGGTGTCGTGAACGAATGCGTTACCGGAGAAAGGGAGCGTTTGTGCTGTTTAACCTGCATGGACGGCAGGGAAGGATCTGGGAAGGACAAAGGGGTATTCCCTCAAAGTCCCTAACGAAGGCAGCGCTTAGTTGATTAAGCCCAGTTAGAACCTACTTTCTCTGACATAAAGGGAATAACAAAAAAAAGCCAATGGCAAGAATTCTATGACATAGGCCTACTCAGGAGGCGGACACGGGACACCCACGGTACAGACCCGGCTCTAGACCACCCAACTGCTGGTTCTCGATGTGGAAGAATCGATTTGCATAAAAATGTGTTGAGGAAAAATCCACGATAACATGCAATTCATTAAATTATTTTATTAACAATCATTTAATCTTAGACACTGTAGTGAAAATATAGGCTGTTTAAATTGAACCATTCTTTCACTTTATGGTACACCTGTTTCGCGTGCAGCTGTGATATATTTTTTTAACCATTCAGCGAACAAAAGGCAACAGGCTGATTATCATTTAGGGTGCCACTCTAGACATGGGGTGTGAGAAATACCGACTTTCTACGCCTCATTCATACACAAGGGAAACTACATTTCTTCCGGAAAAGTTATTGCCTAAGAGTTATTCTTTTTTCAGTTGAATTTCCGGGTACGAATGTCAGGGTAGGTTTTTCAGACATATGGACAATCTGGAGAATGTGCGAAGTACGCAAATGCCCGGGAATGGGTGTTTTTAGCCAAACTCTGTGGCCAATGCTAAAAGTATCAAGGGTACGAATAGACATTCCGAATCTTTTATCTTTAAATTTTTAAATAACTGAAGTGCACTATAAGGGTGATAAATCCTCATCTAGGTTTGTGTAAATGACCCTTAACACGGAACTCATACACTTGGTTGCATCACAGCGTCCCAAAACTATCACAGGAATCTAGAATGAATATGTTCGGGGGTTGTTCAAAATATTGGGTTCATGTAAAATGTTCATGTATTAAATACAGGATATGTGCGTGCATGTTACAGAAACTGAAATAATGGCAATAGGTCGTAAACAAATGCATATGGATATAAACGATAACTGGGGGGGTCCATAGCAACCACCATAGCAACCTTGACAGTCGTGACGTGGACAAAAATCTGATAAATCTGATTGTTGTTTCGACCTAGGAAAAAGAAGGTGCCACACACTCCGAGTTCCAAAAGTAACCAAACTGTTTTATTTGGTGATAATGTGTTGGCCTTCATCAGTTCCAATGGTGTTGTTGAGATCTATCCATAGCTAGAGAGTGTACTCCCCCACCTTCTGAAGTCAAAAAAAAGATCTCCCCTTTGAAATGCATTGGTTTACATTTTGTTCTGTGCAGCATGAAATAATAATTGTACAATCATGCTCTGGGACACGATTCAATAGATCCATTTATGTGAGCATGAGGATGAAATTGCGTGATACTGGGTTGTTTGAAGTTAACGATTTCTGCATTGCACATCACTAACTGCATCGTGTCAAATCAATTGTGTGTGACAAGACATAAATTTGAATATTACATTTTCATCCATGAAAGGGTATCTATGATATAAATATTTTGCGTTTACAGTGGTTGTTATGTAGCCACCGTCTAGCTCACCCTGATTTGACTGGAACACAAATCCACGACCACGTATGAATGAGCATCTACGTACTGTATACAGCTATACAACCAAACCATAGTTACGTCAGAGGAATAATACAATTTCCAACTTCAAAAGGACATGCCCCAGGATTTATTTCAATTCAGAGAACGGCGTTATAACCAGGAGCAAATAAAAAAATCATGAATAGGACAAACCAATTAAACATAAATCAATGTTCATTAAAAACACAAGACAATGTAAACTTGATTTTATTTACTAAGACATAAGGAACACATTTTAACTTCTGCTGTGTGTATTTCTCCGCCGGTGTCCACAGAGAGGACGCCAATGACCTTGTCCAAAGGGTGGGTTCATCGTGGGGGGGGTCGCGTCTCCGGTGAACAGCATCTCGTAGCGGCCAATAAAATAGTCTCCAGACGCCTTCTCCACATGTTGTCACTTGCAACTCTGTGGTACTTAAAACCAGGTGCGGCAAACATGTGGTTTGTTGTCAAAGCTCTAACCCTAACCCCATCCATCATTCTAACGGGTGGCTGATGCCTCCTGAAATTACACTCTTCTTTTCTTTTGCGCTTGTGAAGTCAATAAGCCAGGCATTAAGGGCCGCGAGGGGGTGGGGGGGGGGGGGCTCATAGCCCCCCGGCTTGTTTTCAGACTATCCGTTTGACTGTCATGTAATCGCTTTACTTCCTGCTCGTATAATCTTCCACCGTTGCTCATGAACGTCTTTCATCCACTTCAGGACAAGGAGATCATGAAGGAGATCATGGATAATGGCCCCGTGCAAGGTACTTTGATCAATATGTTTGTGTGTGTGTGTGTGTGTGTGTGTGTGTGTGTGTGTGTGTGTGTGTGTGTGTGTGTGTGTGTGTGTGTGTGTGTGTGTGTGTGTGTGTGTGTGTGTGTGTGTGTGTGTGTGTGTGGGCGGATGTCTGGGTATGTTTGTGTGTGTGTGTGTGTGCGTGTGTGTTTCAGTTCTTCTAACTTAAACATTACTCCACCCTTAATCATCATTAAACATCAGCAACACAAATCACCTTCCGTCTGCTAGTTAACCAAAGAGGCGTCTCAAATACGCAAGCTCCAATTGATCAAGCCATGCATCTGATCTCATTTGAGCTCATGTCTGACCTTTTCACCGACCTTGATGGTTTCTCGGCAGGGGTTGACCTCTGACCGTATCCTCCTCCACTGGTTAGAAACAGGGCTTAATGGCTCTGAACTGTGATATGCTTTTCGGGCAGCTCAGTCTCTAGCACCCATCTGGACCGCTGTCAAGTGTACTTCTATAAATAGACGTGTGTGTGTGTGTGTGTGTGTGTGTGTGTGTGTGTGTGTGTGTGTGTGTGTGTGTGTGTGTGTGTGTGTGTGTGTGTGTGTGTGTGTGTGTGTGTGTGTGTGTGTGTGTGTGTGAAGAATGCATGTATTAGATAGAGTGCCGTTCTAGTTGGCCTCAGGTCATGTTAGCCTTTGGATTTGGAGTTGTGTGTGTTTCAGGGAGGACATCTAGAGAGGCTTCTTTCTTGCTATCTGCATATATAAACGATTATCTGCGTGCTTGCTAGCTAGTCTGCGACAATGGGTAGGTGCAAATTCAAGTACAGTTGGCTGGAAGACGTCCGTTTCCGAAGTTGGCTTGCGTCTGTTGCCAACCCCCACCATCGCGTGTTTTAGGTCTTAAATTTCATTCAAGGTAGTATTAAAAAGGTCTTAAAAAGTCTTAAATTTGACTTGCTGAAACCTGCAGTTACCCTGTTTCAGATGAATCGCCCTTTGAACCTAATGGTTTCACCTTTCTTATCAATGGTTATCATTGTGCGTCTTGTTAGGTATTTGGAGTTCATCTATGGATACCTATTGTTATGCTGTGGTTGGCTATTATTATTTTGGATTGGTAATGCCTATATCTCCGTGGTGGGCTTGTCAAGAGTTTTCAATTATCTATGCATATCTGCGGTAAACAGGAGTTATGGCAAATTTTATATTTGCTAGTTTGTGAACCTAATTCTATCAAACTCAAGTCAGCCTCAGAAGGAAACAGAAAACAAAAATTAGGTCACAGCAGCTATTTGAAAAATGTCAATCCTTAAGCTAAGCAATATTGTTCCAATCCCATCGCAAGTCTGCGAAACAAGGAGGCAGGTACATGAAACTTACCAGGAACATAGAGGACCCATCTCTTAACATGTGAACATGCTTGTGAGTGTGCTTGTGTGTGTGTGTGTGTGTGTGTATGTGTGCGAGTGTGTCTGCGCGTGATAGCAAATAACAAAGACCCTCCTTCCGGATGCATATTTGTGTATGGGATAGTCGTTGCATGGGCTGTGAATAACTCTGGGAATGCCTGTGTTTTATTGCCCTTCACCTTCCGCCCGTTAACGTTTCCCTCCCCCCTTTTGTTTGTTCTGGCAGCCATTATGGAGGTGCACGAGGACTTCTTTGTGTACAAGAGCGGCATCTACAAACACACAGATGTCAGCCTCACTAAACCCCCACAGAGCCGCAGACATGGCACACACTCCGTCCGGATCATCGGGTAAGACACTGCATGTCATCGCGACATATTCCAGATTGTTGATACCTCTACATACATATCCACGGTCAGCAGGTCCCCAAAAGGTAATGAGTTCCTACAGGGGTCGCTATAACACCCGGTCTTTGCTAAACGCTATTCATGGCTGCCCCAATGGATGACAAATCCTGAAACTTGGTGTATAGATTTTATTTTGAATGCTGAACATTTTTGCCATTGGGACTTTTGTGATTTTTTCTTTTTCTTCTTCCGAATCATAGCTTCAAATGACAAACAGGATCAGCATGATACATGGACTTGCGTGAATACAAATCTTTGGATTGATATAGATTGTGTAAAAAAAAAAAGGCAGAGTTATGGCAAATTCAATATTTGCTCATTTACAAACATTACATCACCACAAGTCAGCGTCACAAACAGGAAGCAGAAACTTGGCATGCACATAGATGCCACGTTCAATATGAGGCCTCTTTGCATCTTCACGTGTGTATAAACTTTGTGTGCTCAAAACATTAGGTCACAGAACCAATTTCAAAAATGTGAAGGAATGCGAAGCTAAACAGTAATGCTCCTTTTCCATCGCCCGTGGTCAGAAGCAGACAGGTTTGGGAAACTTACCAGGAAAATAGAAGGACCCATCCTTTCAACATGGACATCGTTTGTGTGTCTCTCTGTACGCCTGAGTATGCGTGTTCGTGCTTTCGTACATGTGAGTGGTTGTGTGTGTGGGCGTGTGAGTAAATAACAAGGATCCACCCCTGCCGGAAGCATAGCTGCGTCATAGTTGTGTCTAGGAGCAATGACTACAGCCATGATTCCCTTGAAAAGGGCGGATGCTGGTATAGGCAGGGCGTGGGCTGTGAATCAGCTTGGAAGGCTTGTTTTATTGGACCTCCGTTAGAGACATACTATATGTTGAAATTGTCAGTGTGAAATGTTAACAGTTTGAAATATCCAGTATGGGGAGGAACCTGCTGAAGGCCCAAGTGACTGTCAACCTTACAAATAGAATACATATTAAATACATTTTTAAATGATATCATTTATACGTCCCCTTCAAACCTAGGAATGAACATGACTAGATTTTGAATCTAGTCATGTGTTTTCCCTCTTTCTTTACAGTACAGACCTGACCCTCTCTTGTTTTAGTGATGAATCAATACTATTACCATTTTAATCACGACCTGACGGTTAGACGCTATTAAACAAGTGCAGAAACCCTTGTGACTCTCCTCCTCTTTTCAATGGCTCGCGTCGACGCACAGAGCTGAAGCCCACAACAGTGCAGTACTCTCTTAGAGTTAAACGAGACCATAATTATACCTGCATCACAGCGCTTCTCAACTGGTCTGGGTGACTTCCTGCATACCCAACAAATGACTGTTTTCACACCTCGGCAGAACTCACGGCCTGATGGAGAGGAATCGATTCTTCAATATTTCTTCAAGACTAGCAAAACAAACGTGAATGCCGTAGCAAGGAGTCTGTGGGTATTTATTATAGGCCGACACTTTATTGATCCCCTAAGGGAGATTCTTGATTTTGTTTTAATCATTTATCTTCCAAAGAAAGCTTTATGTGTGTGACTCATTCTATCAGTGTGTGTGTGTGTGTGTGTGTGTGTGTGTGTGTGTGTGTGTGTGTGTGTGTGTGTGTGTGTGTGTGTGTGTGTGTGTGTGTGTGTGTGTGTGTGTGTGTGTGTGTGTGTGTGCGCGCGCGTACGTACAGCCGCAATCCGATGCCCTTCCCTTCCGGTCTGTGATATTACAGGACACGTGTTTGCTCCGATCCTCTGTCCGCCCAGACGACAGAGCTCCCTCCCTCCCTCCCTCCCTCCCTCCCGTCCCTCCCTCCCTCCCTCCCTCCCTCCCTCCCTCCCTCCCTCCCACCATCTCTTTCCCCCATCCAACAACTAAGGCGACCGCAAATATGCGGCCAGGCAGACGACAGACACACCTGGACCACCTGTCCACGCCCATCCCTGTCTCCAAGAACCCCGACCGGCCCCTACACCAACAGCGCCCACCCTTCTCCACTCCACGCTCCTAAGCCTCCTCTGTTCCTCAGCTTGTGCTCGCGTCATTGTCGTACAACTGCCAAACTGTAATCCATTCCCCCACAGCACACGCAGAAGCACACTCCTAGCCACCCCCCCCCCCCCCACGGCCACAGCCAAGTAGTGTTGTTATCTTTAGTCTTGCAGTAGAAAAGTACCACTTAATTACACCCCCTGTGTTTTGAAGGTGCAGTTCAGTCAGGAGGAGTTTCCCCTAATACAGGGCCATCAACACACGTTTCCTTCAGTAAATAGTTGGCTTGGGAATTAGTCAGCTGGCTGTTTTTCAAGTGTGCTTTGACAGTAACAGTGTAGTCTGCATTCATCAAAATATATACTTTTGTATTTGGAAAGAGGAAAAAAGCAGCTTTCCCTGAAAAGGTCTGGGAATGGGTGATGGAGTCTTTTGTGTGTGTGTGTGTGTGTGTGTGTGTGTGTGTGTGTGTGTGTGTGTGTGTGTGTGTGTGTGTGTGTGTGTGTGTGTGTGTGTGTGTGTGTGTGTGTGTGTGTGTGTGCGTGTGTGTGTGCATCTGCTGCTAGTTTTACTGCCAGTCAGTCTATCTGTATATAATTGTTTCTGCTAGTCAGTTTGCCGGTCTGTCTCTCCGTCAGTCTGTTTATCGTCCCTCAGCTGCCTTTGTCCTATGTTTCTTATGCTTTCTCAACACCTTATGCTTTTGTGACACCGCCTGTGTTCGCTTCAGACACGCCTAGCCAAAACAAACTCTAGATTTCTGTGATCCTGGTCCATCTAGCTCAAGGTCTATCTGATTGGACATTGTTCAAGAGACTTACATAACGGAGGGGTCACCCGGTTCTCTCACAAACGTGGATTTCACATTTTTGTGGTTCACATTCCATTGTGTATGTGGGTCCATTATCTCTGATTTATTTGACATGTTTAAGGCATCCAACATTAAACCTATGATCATGAGTGAAGTTTCCCACCCATATATATTTTCTTTACCTTAGTGTGTGTTCTATTTACATCGCCCTAACTAAGTAACGCTACACTGGAATTTCCTAGCCTTGATAGGTCATTGGAGGAGACCATATCCTGCAGTAGTCTTGATAGGTCAGCGGGGAGGACCAGTAGTCTTGATAGGTCAGCGGGGAGGACCAGTAGTCTTGATAGGTCAGCGGGGAGGACCTGTATTTGATAGGTCAGCGGGGAGGACCAGTAGTCTTGATAGGTCAGCGGGGAGGACCAGTAGTCTTGATAGGTCAGCGGGGAGGACCAGTAGTCTTAATAGGTCAGCGGGGAGGACCAGTTGTCTTGATAGGTCAGCGGGGAGGACCAGTAGTCTTGATAGGTCAGCGGGGAGGACCAGTAGTCTTGATAGGTCAGCGGGGAGGACCAGTAGTCTTGATAGGTCAGCGGGGAGGACCAGTAGTCTTGATAGGTCAGCGGGGAGGACCAGTAGTCTTGATAGGTCAGCGGAGAGGACCAGTAGTCCTTGATAGGTTCAGCGGGGAGGACCAGTAGTCCTTGATAGGTCAGCGGGGAGGACCAGTAGTCTTGATAGGTCAGCGGGGAGGACCAGTAGTCTTGATAGGTCAGCGGGGAGGACCAGTAGTCTTGATAGGTCAGCGGGGAGGACCAGTAGTCTTGATAGGTCAGCGGGGAGGACCAGTAGTCTTGATAGGTCAGTGGAGACGAGGTTCAATGGGTTCAACGTGTCAATCCCCAGAGCCACTCTGTATGAGATTTCTGCTGCTGCTGTGGATGAAGATGCCTGAGTTTAGTTTCCGATGTGACATCAATTTATTGTTGCCATCATTATTTTGCGCTGGTGGTTAGTGAGGTCCCCCCTTCGATGTAAAGCGCTATATAAATGCAAGAAATGATTATCAATGACCCCAACGATCTGGGTGCTGGGTTGGCTGGGTTGGCTGGACGCATAAGTGGATAGATAAGATATGATGAGATGATAAGATAAAGGGGCAAAGGATTTGGATAGAGGGATGAACGGCTAAATGAAGATGGTTGATTGAAGGGGAGAGCGATGGGAAAGGAGGGTGCGGAGTTAGAAGAGAGAAGGGAGGAGGAGGAGGAGGAGGAGGAGGAGGAGGAGGAGATGGTCGCAGCCTGCGCCAGCCAGCCATCAGGGGGGCACATCTGTGTGTTTTCATTGGCCAAATCCCGACGCGGTGCGCTTCTTTTAGCCCGGGGCCTGGGAAAGTTTGTTGAGAGAGCATTGAGGTCCAATGTGGTGAAAAGCCCATTGTCTGACACGCTAATCCCGGCCACACCGGACAGAGGACGTGGAGGGATCAGGAGCCCCAGACCAGGTCAGGGGTGTGGGACGAGGTGTGCTGTGGGGAGGGCGGGCACACAGAGGAGGGGTGGGGGGGGGGGGGGGGGGGGGGGGTTCAGGCCTTCATTGTCCCAGGGGGACCCAGAGAGCCGATTGGGCCAACAGATAAGCTATTAGCTGTGGGCTGATTCTGACTGTTGCTATTGCATGTACACACACAGACACATCCACGCCCTCGTCAACACATGCACATCCACACAAGCAAGCACACACACAAACCCCCACGTACACACACATAGACACACACACACACACACACACACACACACACACACACACACACACACACACACACACACACACACACACACACACACACACACACACACACACACACACACACACACACACACACACACACACAAAACGGAATGGAAAATATTTTACAAAATTGCCCCTATTTTACATTTTAGATGCCAACTGATTTGTTGACATAACTTTTTATAGTTGCCGGCCCCTGAAGAACCAACATTGAGCTCATGAAGACTCAATGTTCAATAAAGACCCAGTGAAGGCTCGTGTTATCCGCTCAGAAATGTCCCCCTCTGCATTCCATTTCCTTTTAGAACAACCAAAACAAGCAATGTTCTCCAGGGGGGCTCCTTGGAAACTGGAAGGCCTTGAGTGGATAAATAAGATGGGAACCAACTCTCGGGAGGGCAGGTTTTGGTCAGGGACTGCTACAGGAAATATGGCCGCATACAATTGACATCTGGGATGTCAATAAATCTTAAGTCTTTCTCAGAATAATGCCTCCTGGCTATGAGATTGAATCAAAGTTGGCATGCAGTGTGTGTGTGTGTGTGTGTGTGTGTGTGTGTGTGTGTGTGTGTGTGTGTGTGTGTGTGTGTGTGTGTGTGTGTGTGTGTGTGTGTGTGTGTGTGTGTGTGTGTGTGTGTGTGGCAACTATGGTGATGGGATTCAATTTCAATTCAGTGTTGTGTACAATGTTTACAGTGTTGTGTTCCTGCCAGGAAGGAAGTGTCAGCGGAAAAGGGGAACTCTGTTTACTGACCATCTAGACCTGTGTGTGTGTGTGTGTGTGCGCGTGTATGCGCGCGCGCGTGTGTGTGTGTGTGTGTGTGTGTTAAGCTACACTAACATTCTTTGTACACAACCCTAACTTATGTTTTCAGGATGTTAAAGTCTGAAAAGTCAAAGGACGTTTCTTCAGTAGGAAACCCCTCAGGCCCTTCCTCAATGTCATTGTCAGCCGTAGCATAAGTGAAATACCTGAACACATTCCATGAGTATTGCCTTTTGAAGATGATTATTGATTCAGCATTATCAAAGATTACTGTATATTCCATAAGATTGTTTGAGGTATATTTTAGTATTGAAGTTAGTACTGTTTATATTTGACTATAATTGTCAATCATGTCTCCTGTGTACCACAGATGGGGAGAGGAGAGGGATTATAATGGACTCCCAAAGAAATATTGGGTAAGTTTTGCCTCATTATTAAGAGCTGTTGAAATCCTAAACCCTAAAATGCATTCAGTTGCCTACTCAATTGACTATCTGATAAAGGGACACAACAATCAACAAACAACAATACAGTTTACCCTACAATACTTTTATTCTTACTATTTTCGTCCACGTTTTGTCAAGGTTGTTATATTGTTTCAAACCAGCGGTTGTAAAAAGTTGGTCTACTACATTCCTTTGTATTTAGTTGATGCTTTCCACTATTTCCAAGGTCCTTTAACTCCCATTTGCATGTCTCGTTCACTTTGTCGTCAGATCGCCGCCAACTCTTGGGGGAAGAACTGGGGCGAGGACGGCTACTTTCGCATCGCTCGTGGCGAGAATGAGTGCGAGATTGAGACCTTTGTGATCGGCGTGTGGGGCAGGGTCACGATGGAAGACATGCACAACCAACCCAACCGCCACCGACGCAACTAGAGACCCTTTCCTTAGACACACTGAAGCTCCCATGTGGCGATCTTCTTCGTTCTGGAACCTACCATGCCCAGGACGATAATAAGTGACCAGTTGTAGTTCCAACGCTGACCTGGTATACTGGGAAAGGCCAGTTAATACCCAAGATGACCCATATCACCTATATTGTCCCTCACATTAAACCCTATGACATTGGGGCTCTGCATTACTATTCCCGTAACTATTGCTGTCTCTAGCACCCCTTTAGAGAAGTTACAAAAGAGATGAGGATATGAAAATACTTTTGACGCCACTTCACAAATGTACGAATTAACTCAGTTGTAATTAAAGTTGTAGTAGTACAAGTAATAGTTTAAGCAACTCAGGACTATGCCAAAGACCACACTTTCCAGAATCCTCATTTTCTGGTATACACATGTTCACAATATCGTTTCATATAAAAGCTTTAGCTGTAGTTTTATTTTTCTTATTTTAAAGCCATGTAGGGTATTGGGCAGTTTGGGAGAAGAGAGCTTACCTTGAGATATTGTACCACCCCAGTTATTTTTCAATAGAGAAAGGGTGTCACAATTATATGGAAAGATCCCAAAGCAGACTCACTACATTTACTAGACAGAGTCCATTTGCATAGAAAGAGTAGTTAATAGCTATACATTCCAATGAAAAGGTTAATACACTGTAATAAGTAGTGAAAAAGAAGACCAAGGAGGGCGACGAGGATAGGGCGATGAGTGTGTTAAAAAGCACAATGATTGTAGAAACAGTTTATTTTTTAAGGCCACTATCTTGCATAGATGTTCACAACAACGTATGTGCAAGTGCTTTTGATTGTTGGGGCCAATACCACCAGAAAGGTGGATTTTCCTGAAAGATTTCAGTATTTAATATTTATATCCCAAACCTTTGTGGAAAACATTTTCTCCCCATGCTTTTATTTTGCGGTGTGAATACTACTTTCCATTAAAGGTGAAGTGTGTAAAATTGAGTGGCATCTAGCAGTAAGGTTGCAGAGAGCAACTAATATTCAGTTGGTTGCTCAGTTGGGTTAAGCTACTTCACAACTTATAGTATTGTGTGTGTGTGTGTGTGTGTGTGTGTGTGTGTGTGTGTGTGTGTGTGTGTGTGTGTGTGTGTGTGTGTGTGTGTGTGTGTGTGTGTGTGTGTGTGTGTGTGTGTGTGTGTGTGTGTGTGTGTGTGCGTGCGTGCGTGCGCGCGCGGAGTGCCGTCTGGGCTAGATTGTGATGTCCGCGTCCAAGAAAGGGTTAAGCTTCTCGTCACTTATCGTGTCACTTGCATAACATTTATTAAGATGACTCTTTAATCCAAAGTGACAAAAATAATCAAAAAGTGCTTTCAACCATGAAGAAACCTGGGTGTTCATAAAACCCATCAAATAAGCCTAAACTACTCCTGTTCCTAGCTGTACTCGCTCAGCAGGTTAAGCTTAAACTTTAAGGGAAACCTGAAGCAAGAACATGCACTTTCCTTTGATCTGTGCTTGTGTAGATTAATAGCGGTGTAACATGGCAAGCACACTGGCAGAGGACGCGCTCCCTACGTGGAAACCACAACGATTCTTATTTTCATGGGATTAAACACTAATTAATACACATTTGTGAATATAATATATTCCATTTCTGCCAAATCCGTTCTGCCATTTGCCACTCAATTCTACAAACAACACCTTCAACAACACTGAAAAAGGGGCATTGAGCTCCAACTTAATGCATTTTCTTATGCCTCTCTGCTCTACAATCTTTCATTCGTTCTTTCCAACCTGTAGCGTAGCAAACATTACGACAATGGTCACATATTGGTTTATGAAAAGCCTGAAAGAATCAGCAATATTTTCAGTGAAATATATAGTCTTTGTGTAATGTAGACTTAATTTGTCGTATGTGTGTACGCTGTGTTACAATGTGAGCTGAAGATGTCAATTTTTCTTTGTTGTAATTGTACTGTACTCTGCATTCTATTACCTGTTATGAAAATTATGTATCATTCTTTATCCCCACTCCACAAAAAATGCACATACTGGTAATCACATTTGTTTTCAAACACCAGAGGGCAGGAGGGGGTTTTAGCCAAGTGTATTTAATACTGACTTATTGTAGATCATATTATCATATGATCATATATCAAACAGTATAATATATGGTATGTAAGGCCATTTTAAAAGAAAACTATTAAACATGTTGCTTCCTATGTAGATATGATCCCCACACCATACAGTTATCTTTAGCCTTGTGTGCTTCCTTGCCGTAGAAAATGTCAGCTTCTTGTGTTCAAACTGAAGCTTATCAACTGTATTTTAGGATTAAGACATTATACGGTGATGTTATTAGACCTAGAATGCCTTCGAAAGAGCTTTAAACACGGCTACTAGCCTTTAAGCTAGCTGAGCATCTACTGTTTTCCCCATACATCCCCTCTTCCCCTCCAGTTTATGCGGTGCTAAATGAGGACCATAGATAGACGTAAAAGGTTGTGAAGCCGGGTCGGCTGGACAAGAAATAAGGAATGTGGAGTTGTCAAGTGTTAAGAAGGAGGTTTGGTCACATAGTGATGTTCTAAATCCTCGCGGAATCTGTGTTAAAATACGCTGAGATGCGGTAGAGGGTCCCCTGCTTTCTACTATCATTAGCAAGCCAACTAGCTAAGTGTTTATCAATGCCTCCTAGTTGTTAGACTAAATTGTATGCAAGTTATGTAGAGAGTGGGAAATATGAACCTATTTCTCAAAACTAAAAAATTTCAGTACAATTTGAATAGTTTTTATATTTCAGGTAGACTGTAATCAATGGAGATGTTTAAAATGTGGCAACAGAGTTAACCAGTTCTTAATGACCAGTATAAGTATAAGCCATTATCATGGTATTATCTTCATTCTTCGACCTTCAGACTTTTCCTTTACATCTAATGAGTGGCAGTCTTGTTATCAACCTGACGTGAGTGGCACTCAGTCAACAGACCCTGCCTTTATAGGTAAGAGGATAAGCTAGCTGCAGATCAGACACAACCAGGCTCCTATTTCATTATAGACGAAATTCTTGTGGAATTTGACCCAAAATCCGAATTTTAGCACATCTCATTGATGGCAAGTCTACGAGAAGCAAGCATATCCGCTAATCTTTCGTTTCTTTGAGAAAATGACGGGGCTTGGCATTAAGATTATTTCCTTCCATCTGAAAACAAACCAAAGAGACCCCTTTAAGGGAACCTTATCCTGTCCTTTCTCTCCAGCTTTCTACATCTCCAGTCTAATAAATACCTAAAGTCAAAGGCACCACTCCTTGTTCTCTATTATTTTATTTGTATACTTAATTTATGAAAAGATAAATTTATATGCCATTACCCTTCTTTGTTTCCTGTGCAATGTTTTAATATCACTCTGTCTGGTGTATCCTGTGCACTTCATGCAAAACCACAAAAATCTCACTTTTGTGGACCAATAAAGGCAATAGTAGTATATATGTCTTCTACTAGTCTGAATTTGTAAACTACATTGATCCAGACACTTTTCCACCATATTGTTTGGAAGGGCTGCACATACACTGTCCATAGAAAAGCTGGGAACTAGTTCTGAAACAACAAGGATTTGTGCCCAGCATTCCAGGGGAACTGGGGAAACGGGACAGGGTGGACGGTTGGGTTTATGATGTGCAGCCGCCGAGTCCAAGGGATGAGAGGCGGGTTTGGATGATTCAGTTTGAATAAGGTTGTACTGTGTCCACTGAACCCCTTTAGTCACTTCAGTAACCCCGCCAGAGCTCCCAGACAGGATAGCAGGGCAACTAAACTATGAAATGTGAATCATTAACGTACATAAGTACGTCGCACAGAGTTCTAAACAAGAGATACAATATTTGCGATAGACATACCGTGATAATTATTTATTGATCCGTTCTATTATTGAAAGTCTTTCTTATTTAAGTTAGCAACAAAATGACAATGGACCCAACCAACGCCAGTTTGTGTATTACTGTGTGTGTGTTTTTTTTACTACATATGAACGAGGCTTTATGTGAACATCTGCTTGCGAGGATCCTCTGGAGAGAGAGGGGAACTGCTGAGCGTAAAGTCTAGTCAATCATAATTGCGTGTCTCGAAAATCCTCACCTGTTTTAAACAAGCTGTAACTTAAGAAACATAGCCCGCCAGGGGGGTTCACACCAAAACTGTTGAACAAACACTAAGTAGGATATTAGAAACCTACTGTCTACTACATGGGGT
>OLKM01002230.1:50000-78215 GCA_900291075.1 Melanogrammus aeglefinus
CATAATTAGCTAAATGTCAGAAGATTCCAAATACAGACCATTTAGAGATGATGAGATTAATGGACTAGGCCCGCCTATAATCCATTAATCTACAAACAGAACCATTCTTTCACAATTTTTCCAACAATATGATGAAAGAAGCACTTCAATTTGTTAGGATTTATTTATTCATCTACATAATTATATATAAACAATGGAAGACAAATGTATATTTCCTGCTGCAGCTATAAGAGTCTTCATGTGTTTCATACAGACCTACTTTTACAAAGGCCTATTTTCACCTCACTACACAACTTCAGAAACACTTACCGGTTAATAATAAAGAACTATAAATACACACTAGTTATGTATTTGTCTGTCTGATGGGGAGCTCTCAAAGATGACCATACATTATTATGAAATTGAAAATGATATTATTAATATCATACGTATCCATCCTTATTATTATTATTATTATTTTTTACCAAAGATGTAAAGCGCATGCGTCCCAATGGTTCGTTCTGGAAAGAAACGTGACCTCTCCTGACCCGGAAGCTGACGAACCCAAGCTGTTCCATCGGAGGAGTAAAGATGGCTGACAACGGCGCCGCGGATCCTGGAAATAACAACAATAATGAAACCGTCGCACCGGAGGGAACTATTATCAAGGTCACAGTCAAAACCCCCAAAGATAAGGAGGAGATCGCCATCAGCGAGGACGCCTCCGTCACCCAGGTGTGTGTGGCGGGGTTAGGGTTAGCCGACCGAGGCTCTCAGCGCGGGGCTACGGTGTCATGCTAACCCTGCCCACTTTAGCCTACCACACACTAGCTAAGGAGCTAACGAGCTAACCTAGCATTTGTCGTATTACTGGCCTACTGGTACAATGTGCCAATTAAATGGATTGTCGGCTCAATACATCTCACAGTATAAGATATGAACCGTTGAATGTTTTCCTCAGAGAGCCGGTCTGGATCAATAGTGGCGATGTGAGTGAGGGTGGACTGCCGGCTACCTAGCTAACGACAGCTAGCCGGATGAGCTTCCACTGTGGGCTAATGTTAGCTAGCCAAACAAGTGTCAGCTGATGGGTTGTCCTCTTGTTAAACGTAATGTTACATCTATATAACCTATAATAATCATAGCCTATGTTACTGTTCACCCCGTTTGATCAAGCGGTGGGGTGAAATGAGCTCTCAGAAGGTATGGACTCTAGAACATTCTTCACCACATTTCATTGAGTCCTGCACATCAGGATAGAATAGTGAGCATACATCTCCTCGATTGTATTGCTTTTGATTAGAATAAAGATGGATACATTTTCTTTCAGTCATCATGTATAGTCTTTATGTTTTCCTAACATAATCGCTGGATGGCATGTCTTTGAAACCTTCAGTCTTATCAGTGATGTATATGGTAGGAAACTATCGTGAGAGAATGTGGTTATTGGAAACCAAGTCCACAGCTAATTTATCATAGAGTGGTAGAATATCTTCAGAAAAGGTTTATCAATTTGTCATAATTTCTTTATCTATGTGTCAAGCTTTGTGCAATTATTATGTAAGAATCAATCCAAGTACAAATCTTCCAAATTGAACATTGCTGTTCGATGGCTTGGTTTCACATTATCTTGTGAACGAGAGTATGTTAGAGTTTCGCCAAGTTGGTCAGCTCCAGCCCTCCTTATTTTTACAACCATACTTGATTTTGCTCACATCTTTCCCCTCTACTCAGTGTCATTGAGTGCTGTCCCTTAATTTATCGCCTCCTTTGCACTTCTCTGTTTTCAGTTTAAGGAGGAGATCTCGCGGCGGTTCAAGGCCAAACAGGATCAGTTGGTTCTGATATTTGCCGGGAAGATCTTAAAGGATGGTGACAGCCTCAACCAGCACGGCATCAAGGACGGCCTGACAGTACACTTAGTAATTAAGACGGCACAGAAGTAAGGAAATGCAGCAGGGACAACCCTTCCCTGCCCAACGGCCAGTCGCTACATGTTTTTCCCTGATCTAGGACTCCCCAGTGGCACTGGTCTTCTGTGTTGTTGATAAATGCTGCGCAATCCCTTATCTGTTCATCCCATACCCTTATCTCTGCAAACTCACACCAACGCTTGTTTGCAGACTGTATGCCAGATCCTCAGTTCTGAACCTTCTGTCTCTAGAGCTGGAGACGGCGCTGGCTCTTCGTCCACAAGCTCTACTTCCAGCCAAGTGGGCAATGCCTCAACCCCCAGTCCGATGGCCAACCCCACCACCGCCACCTCCACTGCCACCACCACAGCAGCATCAGGCCCCACTGGCACGGCCCCGCCTCCCACACAGACCCCTAACCTACTATGTGAGTCCCTCCTGCATTGTCTTATCCCACAGACCCACTTTCATACGTACAGGGTACCATAATAAACCCTTGGTGGAGTGCGGGGGGATAGTCTACTGTCTGGGGTGTTGGTTCTCTGCCAAAAAGTACTGGGTTCTCCATTGTGGGCAGCTTACCTGTAGGTAATTCACTTACCTGCTCCACAACGACATATAACTTAATACACTTTTGATTAAAAGTGTCTTCTTAATTACTAGAGTCCTTTCTTTTGTAAAGCACTTTCATGCCAAAAAGAAAAAGCCAGCTTTCCGGGAGGTGTTGGGGCATTTAAGGTTTCCTGCTCAACTTGACACCAGAAGGAACTGAGCGAGGCCACTGCTTCTCAGTTAGAAATACCCTGTAATAGTAACACATCAGTTGATGTCTATCATTGATTGTCTTGTCCCCCCCTCTTTCTTCCCAGCTGGCTTCGGCGACCTGTCCAACCTGGCCGGCCTGGGCATGGGCTCCGGCAACTTCATGGAGCTGCAGCAGCAGATGCAGCGGCAGCTGATGTCCAACCCGGAGATGCTGTCTCAGATCATGGAGAACCCTCTGGTGCAGAACATGATGTCCAACCCGGACATGATGCGGCAGATGATCGTGGCCAACCCTCAGATGCAGCAGCTGATGGAGCGCAACCCGGAGATCTCCCACATGCTCAACAACCCAGAGCTCATGAGACAAGTGAGGCCGTCCCGACTCCGAACGCCCTCTCCAGTGTGTCTCAGGAAGTATAGGATCGGTGCTGACCTCGCGCTCTGTGTTCCTCAGACGATGGAGCTGGCGAGGAACCCAGCCATGATGCAGGAGATGATGCGCAACCAGGACAGGGCGCTTAGCAACCTTGAGAGCATCCCCGGGGGGTACAATGCCCTGCGCCGCATGTACACCGACATCCAAGAGCCCATGTTCAGCGCCGCCAGAGAACAGGTGGGTGGGCCGTCCTCTGTTCAGCATCAATTAGGAATGGATGCTCACAATTTTAATTAGAAACCTATTTTATTTTTGTAGTTTCCTATGATTACGCTAAGCCTCACGTTAGTCACATTTGGGGCTTTCACACCAAAAAGAAACCGAGAGCCCGTTCCGGGCTGGTGCTAGGGCCAGTTCCAAACTGGTTCCAGCCTTATCCCAGTTACGAACTGGTTGGTTTCACACCGGCGAGAGCCAGCCATGGAGCCGGCGAGAGCAACGTCATGACGTCACTTCAAACATCTGCATACGTCTCCGCTTTTACCGGCAACCCTCGCAGTTTCAAACACAACAATGGTGGAATACGCGGCAGCTGTTCAAGTTTTTCTCCTCGCTTTGGGCGCCTACTTAGGCAACCAAACACAACAGATCCAGCGAATCTGTGATAATGTCCATCGTTTACTTCAGTGTTTTTAAAAATGCCGGTTTTTTTAAAAGCCGGTTTGTCTTCCTGTTTATGACGGTCAAGGATAACCCCGCCCCGTGCCCCTGGCGTGCCCCTGGCCCCTGAACCGGAGCCGGGGCCGGAGCCGGTTCTTAAGCGGTGTGAAACCAAAACCCTGGCTCTAGCTCCGAACCGGCCCGGAACGGGCTCCGATTTTGCGGCGGTGTGAAAGGGCCAATTGAGACTAAATTGTATTCTATGTGAGCAAATGCAGTAAAAACGATCCCTGTCCACAGTTTGGTAGCAACCCCTTCTCAGCCCTGGGGGGGACCAATGACTCTGGCATCCAGCCGTCACGGACAGAGAACCGGGAGCCCCTCCCCAACCCCTGGGGGCCTCCCAGCGCCACCAACCCTGCCGAGAGTGGCGTGGGCCCGGCCGGCGCCCCAGGCACCACCCCTGGGACCACTCCCAGCGTCACCAACCCCCTGGGCATCAACGCAGGCAGTCTGGGGAACGGTAAAGAGAAGAGACGCGTACATTCGCACACCTCTCTTTGAGCCTGTTTTTCCAGAAATTCTAGTAGTGGTTAGGTTTTTTTGACCTCCCATCATTGACCCCTCTGGCCGCAGACTACCTGTTGGCAACCTTGAGCACGATATCTAACACCCCTCACCCCCCAAAACGTCACACCTCATTAAATGTCTTGGTCTTCTAGGCATGTTCAACAGCCCCGGTATGCAGAGCTTGATGCAGCAGATCTCCGAGAACCCGCAGCTGATGCAGAACATGCTGTCTGCCCCCTACATGCGCAGCATGATGCAATCGCTTTCTCAGAACCCTGAGTTGGCGTCCCAGGTTCGAACACGCAACGCATTTTGAGAGAGTGCATCTAGAAAGCGGGCCGCTCATTGATATTCTGATCGTGTCTCCCATTAGACTCTGACTCTGTTGGACTTTATTCACAGGTTGTATTGAATATTAATGAGGGATTGAACCGGCTGGCTGTGTGGCAGCCCATTGACACGCACACGCTCGTCTATAAGCCCACCTTAAATAACAGCAAATCAAATCTGATTTGAAGGAACAATAATCAGAATGGTTCTGACTCTTCTCTTTTTTGACATTATATAATTATATAATCTATGTGCTCATAGGATTATAAGACACTGGTAATAAAGGTGTATAGATATTGTTATTATGGCCAAAGACGTGATGATGTGTTGGATATATTGTACTACAGACTTTTAAGATGACATTAATGTCAATACCACATGAAGAATCAATATATTCTAACGCCACTTATTTCGCAGGTGTTGATGAACAACCCCTTATTTGCCGGAAATCCACAACTGCAGGAACAGTTCAGGTCCCATATGCCCGTCTTCCTGCAACAGGTAAAATCCACACTGATTGACGCAATGCGTCAAGTACTTGGATGGATAACTGCTTGTAATGGCTTTTAAGGATGTGTTGCAAAGGGTCTTTGTAGGTGGGCCAACGGAGGATTGGATTGTGATTGGCTGCTGATGGAACCATTGTGTGTGTGTGTGTGATGACAGATGCAGAACCCGGAGGCGCTCTCGGTAATGACCAACCCACGGGCCATGCAGGCTCTCATGCAGATCCAGCAGGGCCTGCAGACACTGCAGTCGGAAGCACCGGGACTTATGCCTAGGTACACATCATACACACACACACACACACACACACACACACACACACACACACACACACTCACTCACTCACTCACTCAACTCACTACACACACTCACACTCACTCACACACTCACTCACTCACTCACTCACTCACTCACTCACTCACTCACTCACTCACTCTCGAACTCAATGGACCTGCTCAGGTTCATTTTTTTCACAGCTTTTAATTGTACTTTTCTCCAATGAAGTCTGGTCCCCGGTGGAATCCCCGGGATGCCCCCCGCCGCTGGGGGTGTGGCGCCGGAGAGCCCCGCCCCCTCCCCCAGCGCGGGAACGAACCCCGCCCAGCAGCAGCTGATGCAGCAGATGCTCCAGATGTTTGCCGGAGGTGCGGGTGGAATGGGAGGCGGCGGACTGGGAGGATTAGCTGGAGGACTGGGTGGAGGACTGGGTGGAGGACTGGGAGGAGGACTCGGTGGAGGACTGGGAGGAGGAGGAGGAGGAGGAACTGCAACGGTACGTACCAAACGCATGCAAACACAGAGTACAGTGAAAAATAATGGTTGATTGAAAAATATTCATCTACTCGCACACACGTGCATACACCTAATAGAATGCATATATTTTTTTACTCCTAAAAGTATGTCTGTCTCTATGGCGCGGTTTCACTCCTTCGACTAACATTGATTCGTTGGTAAGCTACATAGCACGCTACACGTTTTTGTTAACATTAAAGGCATGAAAATGTCACTTTAAGAGGTTTTCTAACATTAATGAGTTCCCCTAGCCTGCCTATGGTCCCCCAGTGAATAGAAATGACGTCAGGTGTAATGGCGCATTTGCACTAGCACGGCTCGGCTCGGTCGGCTCGGCTGGCGCGCTATTTGCGTGTTTCCACTAGCACGCAGTACCTGCAACCGGGTACATTTTTGGTATCACCTCAGCCCTGGTTCCAAGCGAGCCGAAGCGTTACTAAAACGTGACGTCAGCCGACTGCCTTCCACTGATTGGCCGATGAGTGTCGTCACTGGAAAGCGTCATAACCGCGCGACTTTTCAATAGTGTTTTGTCTCGCGGCCCGGAGTCTACTCTGGCTCTCTTCTCTTGCCTTCTGTGCAACAAAAAGCCACAGGGTGAGCAGCAACACGATCGCCTCCATGTCCTCCATGGCTGTCCTCCTCTCATGTTTGTTGTGTGTTGTTGTTGTTCTGGTCTTCCGGATTTTGTACGTTGCTCGGCGCCGTGTAAATGACGTCACAGCGGTTTCGCGCAGCCGTGTTATGACGACCCCGCCCACGTCGACGAGGCACCAGTTGTAATGGAAACACAACCAAACCGAGCCGTGCCGTATCGAGCCGAGCCGTGCTAGTGGAAATGCGCCATTAAACAAGAATTAGGTACCCTGCTTCACCTTTGAAAAAAGAAAGCTCTGATTTCGAATTTGGCCCCATATGTCGTCATAAGGAGCCAAGTTACCTCCCCTTTCAGAGAATTTGGCCAGCCAATGAGACAATGAGCTACGACCGTGTGTGTGTGAACATACACACACACAGTAACGTGTGTGTAAAGTGTTTTACACTTCTTTGTTATTTGGATAACCGTTCTGCTCTTGGTGTTATGGCGCATAACACGCAACATAAGGTAAGGTTTGCGCAAATCTCCCATTTGGTGTAAAGACTACGGTAGACTGCGTCAGGTTCTCTGACGTCTCCGGTACTTCCACAACGAGACTCATAGTGGGGGTTTTTCTCGGCCATGCTTGAGAAAGAATTGGGGGGGGGGGGGGGACTTTGGCTTTGGCTCCCCTGAAGTCCAGATTGAACCACGACGCAGCGGCACACCACGCCAGGCAACCACCCTTTCCCTTCACCCCAGTACGAGTCTCATATTTGAGGTACCGGGAGTCCGCAAACGGCATCAATCCCTTTCTCCTCCATGTTGCCACTCAGTCTGTACTTCAGATTGATGTGGAAGAACCAGAGACGTAGGAGAACCCGACGCAGTCGTTTGTGATTCATAATATCATCCGGTGGCGCACAAAGCTTTTGGCCATGATAATGTGTATTATATTATATTGATATCTATATATTATTTAGATATAGTGCTTCAGGACTCCCGCTGGTGCACCAGGATTATTCTAGAACAGGGGTCACCAACCTTTTTGAACCTGAGAGCTACTGCATGGGTACTGAGAGTCATACGAGGGGCACCCAGTTTGATACACTCCTCTGAAATAACAAATTTGCTCAGTTTGCCTTTAGTTATATATTATTATTAATGATACTCATCTATGTGAAGGCACTGATCATGTTAATGATTTCTCACAATAATTATCAACAATGACTTAAAAAAGGAG
Source organism: Melanogrammus aeglefinus (assembly GCA_900291075.1). NCBI lineage: Eukaryota > Metazoa > Chordata > Actinopteri > Gadiformes > Gadidae > Melanogrammus > Melanogrammus aeglefinus. The sequence goes on from OLKM01002230.1 coordinate 57,713, forward strand.
GGAAAGATTTGTTCAAGAATGAGTTATTTTTTAGGACAGGCCTGCGGACGCCTCATATGGTCCAAGCGGGCGCCCTGGTGCCGCGGGCACTGTGTTGGTGACCCCTGTTCTAGAATATTTACAGAACACGGCCAAAAGCCGTGTGCACCTCCGGATGATATTATGAATCCAAGCCATTGCAATACATCCATTGTAAACTAGGGATCGACGATACAGATTTTTTTTTCATCAGCCTTATCCGATAACCGATACGCCGATGCAGATTTTCTTGAGCCGATATTTGGAGCCAATTTTACCCTGGAAATCCAGAGTTCTCATGAGAGCACAATTTGAATTTGCTCAGCGAGTGACTCTGGGAACGAGCATTATACTGGTGTATATTCTAGGCCTCCCCTGGCCCAGAACATTAATCATTCACATCGATGTATCAATATAGGCGGGCCCACAGCGTTGCTGTTTTACCGACCGGATACGGCAAGAGTCTTGCCTATTGGTTAGCTCCACTGGTCTGGATATGTCCCCCCTTGTATTCTTCTGATTGGTCGTAGTGTTATCCAATGTGTGTTATCCAGTGATATTTTCAAATGCATGCTTGGTGCCGCCCCTCGAGTTGGGCCATTTTGATTACTCGCTGCCAGACCCGACAGCTTTCTAGATGTGGGTCTGCATTTCTAGGCTTAATCTCGGCAAAAGAAAATAAAAAAAAGAAAAAGGAAAAAACGCAAATATCGGCCGGTCGATATATTAGTCGATCACTATTGTAAACACTAGCGAATGGCACCGTGGCCGCATATTGCCCAGGGCCACACCCCCTCCCTCCACCTTGGCCCGCCTCCAAAAAAACGGCACCTTTGTGGAAAGCTCATTGGGGGACTGGCTTGTCGTGGCTGTAATTCTGCACCACGGCTGAATTTATGGAACGTCTTCAAGTACTTTATTAGGGGCCCACTAACGCCTATATAAAAGCATCCATAAAGAAGCATGCAACGGGACCATTAAATATATAATGGTGTTATATGAACTGATATTCACTCCTGACCAGTAATTAGATCCCGGGCTCCTCCCAGCCTAGTGTTGAGGGGTCCCTGAGCAAGGCACCTCACCCCAACTGCTCCTGACTAGCTGGCTGTCACCTTGCATGGTGAACTTCGCTGTCACTGTGTATGAACTGTTAGCTTTGGATAAAAGCCTCTGCTAAATACCGTCAATGTCAAATGGTGACCTAGTTATTCAGTTCAGGCCAAAGAGAAAGGGGCACTTGGTCTTGTGCTGCACTTTGGACCCGTGTCCTCATTTACTGTCACGTCTATCTTATCTGGATCCGACCAATCCTAGCAGCCCCTGCTGCACTACGTGAAAGGAAACTGCCCTGTGGCTTCAAACCAAACAATGAGTGGTTATTCAACTGACTATTTTATTGCTGGAACTGTTTGTCACATCTTGGGCTGTATCCGTATCTGATAATTCCAAGTGGACAATACATGGTCAAATTTTATTTGGTTTAAAAAAAATCGAATACATTAAAATGAAAATGTATACATTCTCCAGTTGTCCATTACGGTGGCCAGGTTAAGGAAACAAGTTGAAATAACAGGCACGTCAGATCCAAAGGCTACATTTAACCATAACATCACAGGAGAACTGCATTCAAGAATAAACTATATTAAATACGTTTGTACGAGTGCTTGTAGTAAGCCATAATATTCCCTAAACACCTTTTCAATTTGAAAAGATATAGCCTAAGCAAACACAAATCTGTGCTCGCTGAGATCCACGTTTCCCAATTGCAAAACAAACGTACGCTTCATCTCGTTAGTGGCCAGGATTCCTCCTAACGTACCATTTATCTGCAGGCTCCTTTATATCAACGGTCATGTAGTGCTTTGCATTGACCCGTCATTGATTGGTAGGTAGAATGTGATTCAAGTAGTCCTTCAGTATCGATCCCACTGTATTATACATGAGACCCCAGAACGTCTCTAAATAAAGGTTGAGATATGTGTTATTAATCTTGGTCTCATGTTTGATCTTACATGAGATGCATCTCCTCGTGAAGCATTGGTCCACTTGTTATAATTAGGGTCTCCTACATCATTACTGTCATGCCGTGACTTTCTTGAGCCTGCCTATGATATTTGATTTGGTAAGTATATTTCACATATAAAAAATTTGTGTGCACCCCTATTTTCCCAGGTGGGATGTTGGGAGGCTATTAGCAGCTAATTGAAGCTTGTGTAGACAGTATAAATGGGTCTGTCCACCCAAACCACACAGGTGTGTCGGGATGGAAGTGAAATAACGCCAAAGAGCAAGCAAAACATAGAGCTGGTTTTATTTATCTATGGGCTGCGCTACAAAACTCAATCCCCCAATCGTCCAGATGTCTGATCAAGATCCCCCCCCCCCACCTCCTGCAGACCCAGACACCAGAAGTCCGGTTCCAGTCCCAGCTGGACCAGCTGAGCGCCATGGGGTTCATCAACCGAGAGGCCAATCTGCAGGCCCTCATCGCCACCGGGGGCGACATCAACGCGGCCATCGAGAGACTGCTGGGCTCACAGCCCTCGTAAAGACACACATGCAGACAAGCGTGCATACTCACACACATGCACTCGTCAAACCCACACAACCAACCAACCAACCAACCAACCAACCAACCAACCACACACTCACTCGCTGTCATCCATACATCTTCGTGAAGACCCTGACAGAAGTCTGGCAGAACCAAGAGAAATACCCGTGAAGAGGTTTCAACCTTTGCAGAAGAAACACGGACATGTTGCGTCTCCGATTCTTTCCCCACCCTTCTTTTTCCTCCTTCTCCTGTTTTTTTTATTCCCCCGCCCCCCTTCCCCGATCCCGTTGGTGCCATCCACAGGGATCTGATCCAGTGCACTGCTGCAGTGGCGGACTTGACCATTTCCTTACCTGAGGGGGGTGTTGCGTTGCATCAGCAATGAGAATCACAACCAGTTATTTAATTTAATTATTATTTTTTTCTCCACCATTGTCTCAGTGAGGCCGAGGGTGGTTGTAGTCGGGGGGAGACTTGTTTGCAGACAAACATGCCTAGAATAGAGCTTGAATCCAGAGCAGACATAATGTGGCTTTGTCCTCAGCTCTACACATTTACATATATACATAATCTGAGTTATCGCTTTTTAATATTGTGGAGCTCCCGTTTTTTTTAGACCGTCTCGAAAGAACAAGCAAGAGATTGTCCTTTTTTTTGTTTTGTTCATTAAAATCTTTAACACGGCCCCCTCTATTCCCCCCACTCGCACTCACCTTTATTTTAAACTTCTGCACCAACAGGCCATCGGGTTATATATGAAATCACAATAAATTATAAAGCGCTTCTTAATGACGTGCACCTCCCACACTTCAATTTTATGATTGGTCATTCCAGAACGGCTTGCCCGCCCTCTAGCCATGGGTCATGGCTGTCGTCCACCTTTAAAGCACTACCTCTGTGCCTTCGTCGTTCCCTACCCCCTCCCTTCACTCAAAGGCATTCTTAACTGACATCAATTGAACACGCCCAATTATCCACAATTGGTCGGAAACCCAAATTTTCAGCCAAATATCTAATAATGGCTTTCACACAGAAAGAAGTCATTTATTTTTCACCGTAATCATTGAGAGCCGTTTGAAGAGGAACACCAGGAAGTTAAGTTTTCCTTCTATTTTATCCATACGATTAAGACGATTTGAGGTGGAGCTAGTACCAATAGATAATTATTGCAAGTCTCAAACCTAAAACAAAATAAATAAATCTGAAATCAAAATGATTAAAGACATAATGGAAAGTCTATTATTTTGTTATGGTGGAAATATAGTCATGTAAATTGAACTTCTAGTTTGTTTTTTTTTGCTTTTGGAAATCTCAGCATTGTAGTTGTGGTAACCTTGGCAACTGCTTCTATAGCTTTGCTTTGTCTGTTGACCTCAGCTGATACAAATACATCTCCCAATTCAACATGTTGGAACTAACTTTTAACAGTACTGTACTAAAAAAGAATAATAAAAAAAATCTTGCTAAAAAAAACCCTTTTTGGCGCAGTGTAATTTAATGGACAGTGATGATATGTCTTTTTTTTTTGGCATACTATAATATATTTCTAGAAGTTGGTTCCCCGTCTAATGGCTTTAACTGTAATTGTTAGTGGTTCAAGTCTGTCTACATGTCACTGATGAGTTGATCCATTTAAATGGCAGAAGCCGTGGCTGAGCTCAAGGGTCTTTAGAGAATTGTGATTCATTGTTTGCTCCTATTTGGCTCAATCATCGTGAAAATTGCTGTTCATTCCTGGAATATTGCAATAAAGCTTTGAACCATTAACACTCTGATCCCGGGCAGGGTTTGAAATCAGTGAATCAGTATTGAAACATTTTACCTTCTGGCACCAGACCTCGAGCGCTGATATGATGCGTATTTGCAACACTATTTTTTTGATCTAGTCTATTTCACGTTTGAACTAATATTTTGAGTGTAGATGTTATAAGGGCAATTCACAATGAGGGGTCTTCTAAATGTAACTAAATTTTTAAAGAATATATGCAATCATTTTAAATAAGTATGTCTTGTTCTTTGTCATATTGTATACAACATGTGAATTACAAATTGAATCACCCTGTATGGTGGATTATACTCTTCATCCTGAGTCTTCTACTGCAGTTTTAACGTTACTCACCCAGAGAAGGTGACAGCGGTGTAGGTCTTTGGATTGACCCTTCTTGATTTAAATGACTGGTTCCCAGGCTCACATTGTAAGAAACTCAAACCTTTGAAAATGTTCAAAGGTTACATCAAATACTGTTTATATTCCAGAGAGAAAAACTTTCACAAATTCATTAGAATATTACCTCCTCTCTCACACACACACACATTTCACGCTCAAACTAAATGAAGATGACTCAATCTGTTTTTTTTTCAGAATTAAGACCTAATGGTGTTGCTGCTATTACGACCAAACATGTAAAAGAAAATCAGCTCTAACTTGAAAAACAATACAAAAACTAAACCATTTTATTGTGTATTGTGAATTGCATAGTGGATCGCCACTTGTGTCTGCCCCCACAATTTAGTTTTGTGAAAATGTTGCCAAAATCAAATTTTTTAAATGAACATGAACTTGCATGTGTACTGTCAGAATGTAGATCACATATTCATATTGTGTTCTATAAAGTGGTAGATAAAATATATATATAGTTGGCTTACAGTGATTTACACCCACACCTCCATAATGATTGATCCACCCTTGCCTCGAGTTGTATTGTCTGAAGGCTTCTGGTTTTTCAAGCTGTTTTCACACAAAGTGACAAATTGGACACTCCTCTGAATATCCCATCAGGACTCCCACCCTTCTTGGTGGTAGACGTGATGATTAGTGTTTTTTTTTTTAACATTGACAACAAAAAGCACTGTGCTCTGTCATAATGCAGAAAGATCCTCATTGACGCCATGACGGTTGGCACGCGCCTGTGAGAGCGATTGGGATTGAAGCGCTCCATGCTAGCCTCCGCGCTCCCTGGTGACATTCAAATGAGCTCTCTTTGTTCTCCTCGCCCAGTGTTGGGTGTCATTCAGGGTCACAAATGGAGAGCGGTAGAGCTGGATAACAGGGTAGGGTGGAGCCTGTCTGTGTGTGAGTGAGTGGTTCTACCTGTTACACCTGCTCTCCTCCCTCCCTTCCCAATGTTGTCACCTGATCAGTTGGTTGTCATGCAACAGGAACTCTTGTCCGTGGCTCGGCTGTGGCTGGTCGCTGTTCACTCCGGCACTGCCCCTATCCGCAAATGAAGGAAGGAGGGAGGGTCAGGCTGAACCTGTTTCTTTCCTCCTTCACTTCCTTACTACGTTTTCATGAATCCACTGCACTCGGTTCTCTAGGCGAGAGTGGCAAAAGAGCTTTGTGTACTGTATGTTGGTGATATATGCTCCTGCTCTCTCCTGACACTGTTCCTTCTCCCTCCTACACTGGGGATCTGATGGTGTTTCCCGGCTCCGGGCTTATTGACCGTAAGGTGAATCCTTGCAGAAACTGAACACAGCATGGGTTCCGATGATTCCTACAACTTTGTCTTCAAAGGTGAGTGATATCTTTCGTTCTAAGTGGATCATTTCCTCTTCTATTTTTGACGTTTGAGGTTATTTTTGAAAGAGAACAGAGCCAGCTTTTGACCTTAAGACATTCCATTGTCGTTGTCGAATCCAAAAGGATCTGTTGAGATTTCTGAAAAAATGCCAAGGGTTGCATACAGGGAGGGGATTGGAAAGGAGGAAGTAAAGATGAATTTACTATTTGGCTTCTGACCAGATTATGCAGTATTTAAGTTCTAGATGTGTTGCAAGTAGATAGGGGGAAGTGTAATTGTTGTGAAAGATTAGTTTTTTCTGGCTTCAGTACTTCATAGTACTTGACTCGGTTGAGCTCGGTTCGATCCTTACCTTCCATCAGAAGTTCAACGGAGTGGCCGTGTGAAGCAATACTGCGGCTGTGTGATGTCATCAAGTCAAACACCGGGCAGGACAGCCAAACCCTCTCAGGTTAATAGACAACTTCAGAGGATTTGGCTGGCTGGATGACTGCTTCTTGCCGCAGCATGCCCTGACAGGTCGGTCTTGAGTGTCAGAATCTCCTCTTGTCCCCCAGTGGTTCTGATAGGTGAGTCTGGTGTGGGCAAGAGCAACATGCTGTCTCGCTTCACCAAGAACGAGTTCAACCACGACAGCCGCACCACCATCGGGGTGGAGTTCAGCACACGGACGGTTCAGCTGGACACCAACACCATCAAGGCCCAGATCTGGGACACGGCCGGCCTGGAGCGCTACCGGGCCATCACCTCCGCGTGGGTACACACACACACACACACACACATGCACTCGCACACACGCGTACACGCACATATCACATACACACACACACGCATGTGTGTGTGTGTATGTGTGTATGCACGTTTTTCCTGGCTCAAAATAAGAGGTGGTGTTACTTTGAGTGACAGTGACTGCGGTCTGTGTTACTGCAACTGTCAACTCGATGAGTCAACTCTGTAGATTTAATTACATATATTTAAAAACATGAGCGTTTATTTTAATCTAATATTAATCATCAATGAAGACATCCTTGATCCAACGATCCAGACCCCATGACTCACCTCTGGCCAGCCCCTGATGAGGTTCAGTCACCTCCGTCTGCACCAGCTCGTTCAGCACCTCCATGTACAAGGACGCTGTCATGGCAATTTCCTTCAAGAGATATTGCGTCTAGAACAGATGAGATTTCTAAATGCAAAAAGCCCACAATAGTTGTAAACACTTACCCTAGGTTTAATGCATGCATACATTAGACTCCTCTCTAGCAGGGTGAGTCCAGAATACAGTTAGCCCCAGCTTTTTAAACCGTTGCCCATCCTCCCCACTTTGTAGATGTCAATTATCAAATCAGGTAATGTTTACCTGAGACACAGAGTTGCCTGTGTTCTCATCAAGCAGAAGAGGGCATAAAGGGATGCCTTCTCCCTTGTGACCGGTTTACCCAAGCAGGAAGGTTAACATTTTGATTGGCGCTGAGAAAGGTGGGGTGGCTGACCCAATGTTTACAAAGGTAAACATTTAGACGACTATATGACTAAAAGGTAACAGCATTAGTATTTTTTCATGACAACGCCCACTTATGTTGTCACTAAGGAAAAGGCAGATTCAAATGGCTTATGATGGCTAATTGAGCTCACCCCTGGCGATAAAATAGGGCCCCTTTAACATTTCACAAAGACCTACCTTTGGTATTAACAAGAATAGAGTTATGTTTAATTGCACGTAATGACTGTTGCATCATTTTAGATGAAAGCAACTAGATTAAAGCAACATGTTTCAGACATGAAACTGGCACTGAAAGGTAGCACTACCATCTTTAGTTGGCACCAGCCGGCGGGATAACCGAATTGCAGTCATAAATGCTTTGGCCGATTTTAACCTTTCCTACCAGTCTTTCCCTTGCGTGGTTTTGCCTAGAAGGGGCCCCAGGGGGAGGGCCCCTGATATATCAGGAGAACTCTTGGGCGGTTATTTTAGAATATCTTCTTCAAATAGTTTTTTTTACAGATTACCAATTGCTCTACATATTCGCAGGACCTTATTTAAATGTGTCCTTACACTTTCGGATTGCACCAGTCTGAAGAGACTCATTTTAATCTAGGAGCAGTTTGCGTATACCTTATTGACTATATTTGTTGTTTCCAGTTCCCAGCCATTAGTTTCCCAAGTTTGGAAGTGATTAAAGCTATTTAAATTGACCGAACTCCTGAGGTACCTCATGTATACACTTTTGGGAAAAGAATAATGTACTTGCTCTATTTATCTTAAGGTTGACTGTATTAAAACCTTGTAGACATTACTAGCAAATCCTCATTTCAAATTACACTTTTAATCCAAAATTCCACAATTCTTACATATAATAATCGTGTTTGCAATTGAGACTTTTGACCTAGTTATTGTAAAGTAATAACAATTATGAAAGTTAATTTAGCAGGTGTATTTGGGGAGAAAGTAATTAATATTTTCTTTAGTACATACACACGCAAGCACGCACGCATACACACACACATACATACACATTCAGATACACAGACACAAACACACCCCATATAAACACACACACACACACCATACAGACAAAAACACATGTTGTTAACATAGGTTATCCTGACATGGTTTTGGTAACACTTTACAGGTGAGTGTCCTTATTACTTTGTAATTACACAGCAATAAGGTAACAACCTGTGACAGCGTGCGATTAATATGTAATAATGTTGTGGCATAGCATGTGACCACACAGAGGTTAGTTTGTTACTCTTGGAATGCTGTTCAATGATGTTTTTACATATTAACTACATTTTACATGCTAACTTCCTCGCAGCACATCGCAACGTGAAGTGTAACCCTGGTTTCTTCTGTTCTGTTACGGCTAGATATTACCGGGGTGCCGTCGGAGCACTCCTGGTCTATGACATCAGTAAGCATCTGACCTATGAGAGCGCAGAGCGCTGGCTGAAGGAGCTCTACGACCACGCGGACCCCCACATTGTGGTCATGCTGGTGGGCAACAAGAGCGACCTGGATAGCGTGCGCACCGTGCCCACCGAGGAGGCCCAAGACTTTGCAGGTCCGACCTCCTGATCAATCTCGCTCATTGATTTGTCATTGAATAGTTATCAGGCCGATTGTATCGACATGCATTTTAGTAGCGCTCTCCAAATTTCTGAAGAGCTGTTATGTTGTTGTTTTATAACCGATGTATGTGTGCATGTTATCAAATGTTATTGTTTAGGAAGTATAGTATAGCAAATATATGATCAACAAAGGAGTGAAAACGAGTGTACATGCGTCCAGTGAGCTGTGATTCAAAGATATCTTTTGCTTTGCATAATAAGTGAACTGCGATATTTAATCCGATCTTTTTTTAACCAGACAAGAGAGAGCTCATGTTCATGGAGACGTCAGCCTTGGACTCCACCAATGTCGAGGCTGCTTTCAATGAGGTCCTCAAAGGTATGCTCTCTACCTGCAAAATGCTATAAGCCCTATTTTACAAGGCCAAAGGTGTGTATGTGTGTGTCTGTGTGTGTCTCTAATGATTCCTGTGTTTCCCTCCAGCTATCCATAAGAAGGTGGCCAGCAAAGAGGTGACGCGAGGCTCCATCTCCGCAGTGACCCTGTCCAACCCCATCGAACTCAAGGATGAGGGGAAAACCTGCTGTAGGAACCTTTGAAAAGACCCCCAGGGTCTCTGGTGACAGACATGTCATCATCATCATCATCCTCATCATCATCCTCATCATCATCATCACTATCATCGTGTTCAGCTGTAGAGGTCAACCGACTGCTTGCCACAAATAAACTGATAGTCGGTACAATTTTGACCCAAAGATAAAGATGTGGTTGCTCGAAAGTGCAGAAATTGTATTTAATATATGGATGGATGACCTATATGTTAAACGGAGGTGGTAAGATGGTGCTTCCCATTGCAAAGATTGTTGTAAATGCTAAAAGATGACACTGCAATATTTTCTCTCCGTTATTTTATTCACATTTCTGTTTTGAATCCAGCTTTTCTTTTGTCTTTGGTCTCTGTGCATCTCTAATACAGACAGAAATCTACACTGGAGTATTGGAGTCATTTGAATTGGGATTGATATAACGTGGGCCTTGCAACCCTTTTTCAACACCATCTTAAACAGTGTTGGCCGTGGCCTGTAGGTGTCAGTGTAGTCTGGGAAAGAATCGCACACGTACCAACACCTTAAACAACCTTTAATCCCCTTAACCTTCTTCATTAACCTCTAGGGCGGTACAATAAAAAACAGCTCTAACACACACAGGTGCACAGTTCAACAGATACACACCAACTTCATTGGGACTGGGTTGGTTATTTGTTGGCCGGTGAGGTTGAAGCCTAAATAAAGTTATGTTTTTTGTAAGGTTGTATTTGTGACTATGGGGGTATTGCTGCCTACATGAATATGAACACATCTGTGTTACCGGGCGAGCCACTCTTTCTCCTGTGTGATTAAATGGGGCTGCATTGAAAATGACAATTGCCAGTGCACAAAAAAATAGCAATTAATGTAAGAGGATGCCTACTACTGGTGGTTATGTTGTTATGGCAACAAGCATAATGTGCTTTGGGGTTGTGTGGTGCGCTACTGTTCCAAAATGCCTGGCAGAGAGCTCAGAGGGGGCTTCGGCTGAGAAGATGGTAGATGATGAGAAGATGGTCAGATGGTGAGTAGTTGGTGAGATGGGAGATGTTGGGATGGTGAGGAGATGTTGGGAGTGTGGAGTTCAGCCATTCTTGAACTCTTTCAGGGGTCATCCTCAAACGGGGGGTTTGGGGGAGTGTTTGACTCTGTCTGTGTACATGTGTTTTTGTGTGTTTGTACTTGAGGCCATGTAATGTAGTTAGTCTATATTTAGGAGTCTGTGTGTTTTTGTCTGTGTTTGAATATATTTGTATGTGTGTCTGTGTTTGCATCTCTGTGAGTGTGTGTGATTTGATGCATTTGTCTGTGTGTCTCTATAGGCAATTTTTACACTGCCAAGCCGGTACGGTCGCGGCTTGGCATGACCTGCAATTTCCACTGTCTTGCCTGTGTAAATCCGAGGGGGTAAAATCCCCATAGCTCTCCAGGTTTTCCTGGAGAGCTATGACGAGGAGAAGAACAATATAACTAGAAAAGGAAACACTAAAGCCTCTGCAACCCGGAGAACCAAAGCCTGGCAGCGGATCGCTGACTGCTTAAATGCATACGTTTCATGTGAAAAGCATGATTAATATATTTTTTGAAAATATTTGAACCATGAATCTATTAATATCCCAGTTAAGCATTCTTAACATTCCTACCACATAACCCTTTTCTTTTAAAAAAAAGATGTAATCCAATGGCTCCCAAGCGGTTAGCGGAACGAAATTAAAATGCAATACAAAAACATCATACAAACTGGTAAGCTTTTCCCACCATCGTATTGGCCTACATAAGCTATATTTGCTCAGTCCAGCATTTAAATTTTCATACCATATTTGTCACTCCTGCATTTAAATAAGCCCTTTTTTTTAAGCCAATCGTAAAAAGGCAGACAGTCGGCAGACTGGATCGGGCCCTCCGATTACCATCAGCCCGGTTGAGGAGCTGGCTGTGGCTATTAATACAGGGCGCCCTGGTATGGAGGGGGTACCTGGAGGTACCTCCTCAGAGAGTCCGGGGCCATCTTCCGCGGCGCCAACCCACTGGTTGAATGTAGGTTTGTTTTGTATTTAAATTTTTGTATGTCTTTGAACGCATGCCAACCGTGTGCGTGTCACAGCGCAAAGGTTCCAAATGTTATTTTTTGTAGCTGGGTAGAAAACACCATGTTTGTTGTATGCCTGCTGTATATGTGGCTCTATTCCAAAACGTGACTAATAAATCAACTTCACAGATCGAGATGGAGTATTAGTTTTAATGGAGCCGGCTCCGGCTAAACATCCTCCAGTTTCTGTAGGCCTATTTTTTTTAATCATTTCTGTTGTAAGCGCATCTCAAACTACTCAGCCAATAGGCCTATGAATGGTCTTTAAATGATAGGAGTCAGAGTCACCTGAAAGAACTGAGGTAAGCCTAGCTTTTTCTTTTTCTGCCAGTTCCAAGTAATTATTGACAATTAAACTACTAACTAACAGTGTTCTCAAACTCACTTGTCTCTTAACAGACTGGTCGAGGAAGCGGCAAGTAGGCCTACATCAAGGTCGCAATATGAGCACAAAAGACATATCCCTAGGCTAATCAATTACATTATTGGCCTTTTTTACTTTAAGTATATCACTTGAATATTAAAACAATATTTTCCTCTATTTTAGATGGCGACAAAATAATTAATAATAATAATAATAATAATTATGAATTTTATTTGTAATGCACTTTATATTGAGCAAACAATCTCAAAGTGCTACATAAGAAAATTAAAAGTTAAAATTTGGAGAGAGAACGTCTCTCAGAAGGAAACAACTAATGAAAGGCTTTTTTAAAAAGGTAGGTTTTTAGGCCTTTTTTAAAAGTGTCCAGGGTCAGTGGTGCTCTCAGTTGGTCAGGGAGAGCATTCCAAAGACAGGGAGCGGCGTGACAGAAAGCTCTGTCTCCCATGGTTCGGAGTTTGGTCCTTGGGATCTGCAGGAGGTTTGCCTGACCGGAGCGGAGGTGTCGTGAAGTGGGCTGAGGGGTGATTAGCTCCTTCAGGTAAATAGGAGCATTACCATGGAGGCACTGGTGGGTCAGTAGGGAAACCTTGTATTCAATCCTGAATGGGACAGGGAGCCAGTGGAGGGATTTAAGAATTGGTGTGATGTGGTCAAATTTTCGTGTCCTTGTAAGGATCCGGGCAGCACAGTTTTGAATGCATTGGAGTTTTTGGATGGTTTTGTTGGAGATCCTGGCAAGATGAGCATTACAGTAGTCCAGCCTGGTGGAGACAAAGGCATGGACGAGTTTTTCTGCATCTGGGAGAGAGAGTGATGGACGGAGTTTTGCAATGTTTTTTAGGTGGTAAAAAGAGTTTTTGCAAAGCTGTTTGATGTGAAGTTCAAAGGTCAGGTGGGGGTCCATTATTACACCAAGGTTGGTGACTGATGGAGAAAGGTGGATGTCGTGGCCGGCAAAGGTGATACTGGTAATGGTGGATGACCGGGTCTGATGTGGGGTGCCAATGAGAATGGCTTCAGTTTTTGAACTGTTAAGCTGCAGAAAATTCTCCTTCATCCAACGCCTTTGTCTCCCCCAGGCAGGTGGTGAGTGTGGAAGATGGCAGGGTGTCAGAGGATGCTGGGTTGATTTTGAAATAAAGTTGGGTGTCATCAGCATAGCAATGGAAAGCTATTCCATGCCGGCTGATGACACGGCCAAGGGGAAGCATGTAGACAGTGAAAAGGGGGGGTCTGAGGACTGACCCTTGGGGGACACCACAGGGGACGGGGAGTGTGTCTGACTTGGCTTCTCCCAGGGAGACGTATTCAGTTCTGTTAGTGAGATAGGAGGTAAACCAGTTGAGAGTTGAGTCAGTTAGTCCGATGGTGGAGTGTAGGCGATGGAGGAGAATGTGGTGGTCAACCGTATCAAAAGCTGCAGTGAGATCAAGGAGAATGAACAGGGATGGTGAGCCAGCATCAGCTGACATCAGTAGGTTGTTAGTGACCCTGGCCAGAGCAGTTTCCGTGCTGTGGCCAGGGCGGAAACCAGACTGAAATTTTTCAAACATGTTGTTTGTTTGAAGGTGGTCGTAAAGTTGGGCAGCAACTATCTTTTCCAGCACTTTTGAAAGGAACAGGAGATTTGAGATTGGTCTGTAGTTAGCAAGCACTTCCGGGTCAAGGCTGGGTTTTTTAAGGAGTGGCTTAATGACTGCAGTTTTCAGGACAGATGGGATGTGGCCAGTCTGGAGGGAGCAGTTTATGATTTTAGTAATCATGGGGACTTATGGCAGAGGTGTGTGTTTTTATCAAAGCTGAAGGGAATGGGTCGAGGGCACAGGTAGAGGGTTTCATCTTCCTCATGATTTCCTCAGCCTCACACTGTGTGATGTCCTGGAAGCAGCAGAGAGGTTGGGTCGTCCCAGGCTGAGGGCTGACAGTTGGGATTGTGGGGGCAGAGGGGGTGGAGAGGATGACACGGATGTTATCTACCTTTGCCCTGAAGAAAGAGATGAAGTTGTTGCACTGCTCCTGTGTGGTGTCTAGTTTCAGGGGGATTTGAGGTTTGAGAAGGTTATTGACAGTGGAAAAAAGTCTTTTGGAGTTTCCAGAGCTATTGTTGATGAGATTGGAGAAGAAGCGAGACCGTGTATCACTGAGGGATTTTGAGTAGGCCTTCTGATGTTCCCGATGTTCCCGGCTGCTTTGTGCACTGTGAGACCTGAAACCTTGAAACGCCGTTCGAGGACATGTCCTGCTCTCTTCATTTCCCGCAGCTGGCTGGTATACCAGGGAGCTGAATGGGTGAAGGTAACTGTTCTGGTTTTGACAGGGGCATGCATTGGAGATCCAGGAGACTGCTGAGTGATGCGTTATAGAAATTCACAAAGTCAGTGGCTGTTTGAAAATTAACAGAAGAAAGATGCTGTAGGTCAGAAGTTAGGGAGTTCGGGTTGATATTTTTTAAATTCCTGAAGTTGATCTGACGTTTGGGTTTGTCAAGGGGGAACAGGATTGGAAGCTCCATTGAAATGGCCTTGTGATCAGACACGCCCAGGTCGAACACCAAAAGGTTGCTAATGAGAGTGGAGTTTGTGATGACTAGGTCAAGAGTGTGCCCCCTGGTGTGTGTTGGGGCAACAACATGTTGTGTCAGGTTGAGGCAGTCAAGGAGATGCAGAAACTCAGAAGCAGGGTGGCAGGAGGGAGTGTCAACATGAATGTTGAAGTCACCAAGTATTATAATATTTAGCTGAGGTTGTGCAGAGTGTGGTGAGGAGGTCATGTATCTCTGGGAATGAAAGCTGAGTTAGGTTTGGGGGCCTATAGACCAAGAGTATTGTAAATGAGCAAGGGGATTTGCATTTAAATGCAAGGCATTCAAATGAAGCGTATGCAGGCAGGGGCAGGGGAGACAAATCAAAATTGCTTCGGTATACCACAGCTAAGCCACCACCACGGCCAGTGCAGCGGGCTTTTTCCAGGTAACTATAGCCAGGAGGACAAGCTTCATTCAAGGCAGAATAGACCTCAGGTTGTTGCCATGCCTCTGTGAGGCATATGGTCAATCTGTTTGTCAGCAATGTGGTCCTGAATGAAGGAGGATTTATTGTTCAGAGATTGTGTGTTAAAAAGTTCAACTTTGACTTTTGTTGAGGAGGTGGTGTGACGCTGAAGAGGGCGGAGTATACTTGGATCAGCTCCCCGTTTATTGTCCTGCTTGGTGTGTGACCGTCTCGCGATGTTTCCTGCGAGACTATGGCACGGACTACAGCCCGAGGCGGTGTCACACCAAATTTGTACCGGCTGCCAAATTTGTACCGGCTGACGTAATCCATTCAAACCTGCCTAGCAACAGATGACCGCGCCGCGGACGATCGCGAGATGACCGCGGACGATCGCGAGATGACCGCGGACGATCGCGTCGAATGACGTAGGAAAGTTCGCGAACATTCTAGATATAGTTCATAGATATATTATAGAAATATTATATATTATATTATAGATACAGTTCGATATAGTTATTTTGTCTCTGGCAACATGAGCGCGAATGTTTTTTGAAAACCTGCTTTATACACTCAGTTTACTAGCTTAATGCGAATTAAACAATAAAATCCAATACGAATATAAAGTTAGTAACTCTAATAAATGTAATTAGGAACGCTAATAAAATGTAATGTGTTATCTGTCTGGTCGCGTTCCCGTGAACTATATCGAGAAATGTTCGCGAACTTTCCTACGTCATTCGACGCGATCGTCCGCGGTCATCTGTTGCCAGGCAGGTTTGAATGGATTACGTCACCCCGGTACAAATTTGGCAGCCGGTACAAAATTTGGTGTGACAGCGCCACTCTCTCTCTATAGGCACTCTAGTTAGGACGAAACGCATTCTAGTTTGAACTACGATCAGTGGCGGTGGGTCAATAGGGGGCGCTAGGGTGCCGCCCCTCCGTGAAATATTCACTTGAATATATCTGTCAACGATTAATAAACTATTATCAGTACAAAATAAATCAACAAAAATACATAGCGTTTATCCTCGTTTAACTGTGTGATATACTTGTCACTGCCAGCAACCATTTAAATGCGCCTGAAGGTCAATGATTTGGGCTAGGCAAGTTATTGGTCATTCGAAATAAAGCCCACCTCCAAGTCAGGGGCGCTGTCACACCAAATTTGTACCGGCTGCCAAATTTGTACCGGGTGACGTAATCCATTCAAACCTGCCTAGCAACAGATGACCGCGCCGCGGACGATCGCGAGATGACTGCGGACGATCGCGAGATGACCGCGGACGATCGCGTCGAATGACGTAGGAAAGTTCGCGAACATTCTCGATATAGTTCATAGATATATTATAGATATTATATATTATATTATAGATATAGTTCGATATAGTTATTTTGTTTCTGGCAACATGAGCGCGAATGTTTTTTGAAACCTGCTTTATACACTCAGTTTACTAGCTTAATGCGATTAAACAATAAAATCCAATACGAATATAAAGTTAGTAACTCTAATAAATGTAATTAGGAACGCTAATAAATGTAATGTGTTATCTGTCTGGTCGCGTTCCGTGAACTATATCGAGAATGTTCGCGAACTTTCCTACGTCATTCGACGCGATCGTCCGCGGTCATCTGTTGCCAGGCAGGTTTGAATGGATTACGTCACCCGGTACAAATTTGGCAGCCGGTACAAATTTGGTGTGACAGCGCCACTCTCTCTATAGGCACTCTAGTTAGGACGAAACGCATTCTAGTTTGAACTACGATCAGTGGCGGTGGGTCAATAGGGGGCGCTAGGGTGCCGCCCCTCCGTGAAATATTCACTTGAATATATCTGTCAACGATTAATAAACTATTATCAGTACAAAATAAATCAACAAAAATACATAGCGTTTATCCTCGTTTAACTGTGTGATATACTTGTCACTGCCAGCAACCATTTAAATGCGCCTGAAGGTCAATGATTTGGGCTAGGCAAGTTATTGGTCATTCGAAATAAAGCCCACCTCCAAGTCAGGGGCGCTGTCACACCAAATTTGTACCGGCTGCCAAATTTGTACCGGGTGACGTAATCCATTCAAACCTGCCTAGCAACAGATGACCGCGCCGCGGACGATCGCGAGATGACCGCGGACGATCGCGAGATGACCGCGGACGATCGCGTCGAATGACGTAGGAAAGTTCGCGAACATTCTCGATATAGTTCATAGATATATTATAGATATTATATATTATATTATAGATATAGTTCGATATAGTTATTTTGTCTCTGGCAACATGAGCGCGAATGTTTTTTGAAACCTGCTTTATACACTCAGTTTACTAGCTTAATGCGATTAAACAATAAAGTTAGTAACTCTAATAAATGTAATGTGTTATCTGTCTGGTCGCGTTCCGTGAACTATATCGAGAATGTTCGCGAACTTTCCTACGTCATTCGACGCGATCGTCCGCGGTCATCTGTTGCCAGGCAGGTTTGAATGGATTACGTCACCCGGTACAAATTTGGCAGCCGGTACAAATTTGGTGTGACAGCGCCGGTGTGGGTGTCAGATTGACTCGGGCTGCCAGATTGACTCGGGTTCCTATGCGCATGCGCATCACTCGGGCACCTACAGATGACGTATAGAAACGTGACGTCGTCACCATAGATACCGCACTACGGCAACGCAAATATCGCGATAGCTTATAGCTTAGCCAGTGGCGCCATAGATAGATCGATTTATTTCTCGTTCTGCAAGGTTTTAAAATGAGTTGTTACGTTAGGTTTTATAGTAGTATCTCTCTCATTATGTAAGGGTTAAATTACATTTTATATTTAATTATACACATTTATAGTTTAGCCAGGTTTTAACCCCGGTTTTAAACCTGGTTAATTTAAATATTTATTTAATAATACTTTAAACCTTACATGAGTAATGTCAGTTTAATGTACTCTAGCATGTATTTTAAGAAATGATATATATACAACTACCACATATACCACCTGTTGTAGTGTCTTGCAACATTCATTCATTAAACATTCATAAAATAAACAAGTCCAGCTTCCTTGTGTCATATGATGTGTATTCAATTCAGTTACAGAACAAAAATGAGAACAAATATGAGTCAATATCTCATAATATCATCAAAAATGTTACATTTAATGTGTAACGTCAAATGGTGTTTTCCAGAGTCAAAAAGTATATACATGCTCATATCATTCTGTCCAGTTATAAATTCACTCAAGGACACTGTTCACACACTGTCCATAAACTGAAATTATGGTATACCTTTTAGAATAAAAATGTGTGGGTATGTCAGTCAGGCCTTGTAACATTCCTCAAGTGTCCTTAAAGATCTCCTAATATACTACTTTTCTGGTCTTATTTTCTCATTAATGAATCCTATGGAGCAACCTGACATGAATCACAGCACAAAAAAACATGTAGTTTTTCGGGAAACTCTTTCTCTCATCTGGGTGCATCCAGCAGTCTCTGTCCACACTCGGCTTTGTGCTGCTCTGCACAGCCGCCCCAGGTGGTCAGCGGTTATTTGATACTTTAGTATGGTTAAATAAGACAAATCATTATAACAACGTTTATAGGTCATAAAAGTTGAAAAAGTATAATAGGTCCACAGCAGTGACAGAAAATATTCAGAATGGCCTGTCTTAGTTGGAAGCCCAATCACCACGACAAGGTGCAAGCCACGATTGGGAACATTTAAGACGGAACAAACATTGAAAAATAAAAAGCACAAGACATAATGAAAAAGACATTAGGGGGTAGGGGAGAGGGGCACTAAAGCCAAGGGTCCCTCCTGCTCTGACGGAAGAGGGGTGGGGGGTAGGGGAGAGGGGCACTAAAGCCAAGGGTCACTCCCTCTCGACAGGAAGGGGGAGATGGGGGGTAAGGGGAGAGGGGGCACTCAAAGCCAAGGGTCCGCTTCTCTCGAACGGAAGGGGGGTGGAGGGTAGGGGTGAGGGGGCACTAAATCATTAACTGATTCATTAATGAGAGAAAATAAGACCAGAAAAGTAGTATATTAGGAGATCTTTAAGGACACTTGAGAGGAATGTTTACAAGGCCTGACTGACAATACCCACACATTTTTATTCTAAAAGGTATACCATAATTTCAGTTTATGGACAGTGTGTGAACAGTATCCTTGAGTGAATTTATAACTGGACAGAATGATATGAGCATGTATATACTTTTTGACTCTGGAAATCACCATTTTGACAATTGCACGTTAAATGTAACATTTTTTGATGATATTATGAGATATTGACTCATATTTTGTTCTCATTTTTTGTTCTGTAACTGAATTGAATTACACATCATATGACACAAGGAAAGCTGACTTGTTATTTTATGAATGTTAATGAATGAAATGCTGCAAGACACTACAACAGGTGGTATATGTGGTAGTTGATATATATATATCATTTTCTTTGAAAATACATGCTGGAGTTACATTAAACTGAAATACTCATTTAAGTTTAAAGTATTATTAAATAAATATTAATTAACAGGTTTAAAACCGGGTTTAAACCTTGCTAAACTATAAAATTTTGTAAGGAAAATAAAATGTAATTTAACCTTACATAATAAGAGATAACTTACTATAAAAGCCTAACGTAACAACTCATTTTAAACCTCTTGCAGGGCAGACACGAGAAGAATAAAAGTCGCATTCTGTAATCTATAGGAGCTGTCGTCACAGTTTATAAATTGTACCGGTGGGCGAAAATTGTACCGCCTAGTCATCGTATTTGTTTACAACACTTGGCCAGCGGCAAGCAGACGACGCGTGCAGAAACACTGTGTTCCAAACCGACGAAATAACATAATACAGATAGCGGATCGCTATCCTGTATTATGGATAGATAGCGATGACAATTGTTTTGTTACTTATTATATTTGTATATTGTAATTTAATTGTTATATCGAAACAATAAAAGTTTGCTCCGCCAAAATCGGGCGATCACAAAGATGTCATCTGACGGCGGCCAAAGCATTTGTCATTTTGACTGCGAGTAGCCGTTTCGCCGTGCGGCAATTGTTTTTTCTAGGGCAATTTTTTTTATTGTTTGATAAAACAATTAAATACATATACAAATAGTAAAGTAAAAAGAATTGTTATCGTATCTTGTTATTTCGGTCGTTTGGAAACATGTTTCGCTCGCGTGCGTCCTGTTGGCCTGGGCAAGTTGTGGCAGGATGTAAACAACGATGACGTAGGCCGGTCAATATTTCGCCCCCCGGGTACAGAATTTTAACGTGACAGAGCCCA
>OLKM01002231.1:0-59520 GCA_900291075.1 Melanogrammus aeglefinus
AACTCTTCTGTCTTGGCCAAGAAATCTCTCTGTCCTCTTCTCCTTCTCCCACTCGACTGTGTCTCTGCTCTCTCCGTGCCCTTCTCTGTGCTGTGTGTGTGTCTCTCTCCCTCTCTCTCTCTTCTCTCTCTCTCTCTCTCTTCTCGTCCTGCTCTTCTCTCTCTCTCTCTTCTCCTCTCTCTCTCTCTCACCTCTTCTCTCTCTCTCATCTCTCTCTCACTTCTCTCTCTCTCTCTTCGTCTCTCTCTCTCTCTCTCTCTCTCCCCCTCCCTCCATCCCTCGCTTCTCTCTCTCTCTCTCTCTCTCCCTCTCACCCTCACTCTCTCTCTCTCTCTCTCTCTCAGCCTCTCTCTCTCTACTCCCTGAGCTCTTCTAGCGAAGTTAATTGGTTTTTATTACTAACTCTGACGGGACAGTGCTGTTAGCCAATCAGAGGCGTAGCCAATCAGGAGAATCCTGTACGTTCCTTCCCCCCCAGCTCCTCACACTCGAAACAGCGTGAAGCAAGGAGCATCAAAAAACACGACCTCACAGGGCATTCATTGCTACTAGTGACCACCGCAAAATGAATGAAAAAACGATTAAATGACACCTTTAAGTTTTGTTCCAATGTCATCGTCTTGCTGCTGCTCTTCATCCACTGCCATTCGTTCTCTGTGTGATTGGGACGTGATAGATGGCCTTAATTGCCAACCAATGTCGTTTTGGTCAGGTCCTGTTCCTGATGGCCTGCTGGCTGATGAAATTACTGCAGGAATGGAGGAATACAAAAACAACGGCCGGCTTTGTGAAATCGGGAATCTGGCTGTGAATGAGCAATCGTCATCTCAGAGGACAGATGGAGAGGCCAGGGCTGGTCCAGGCCATCAGCAGCAGGATTTGGTTCAATTTTGATTGGTGATTTGATGTTTTGTCCTATTAGTATTTTTTTCTTTTAAATCTAGTGTGCCCCTCTTAGCATTTCCAAGTGTGAAGACACACAGGCCTATTCACTGAAACACAATGGTGATTTATATTCATAGAATAATTCAACTCAGCCCGGTTTCAGAACTTAAGCTGGATAACTCAATAATAAACCAGTCAATAAAGCCAGGAAGTCCTAGCGAGAGAGATCTTCTCCTCGTCCTTCTGAAGCAAAACAATACCGTCTTCTTGTGGTATGGAGGTCAGCAGTTCAATACGGGGGTACTTTACATAATGAGAAGGAAAGGGGAAGATTTATTGTCTCCTGTGTTTACTTAAGTTGATTACTTGGATTCCCTACCAACAACAACAAAGCTGGTGGTAGCTATGGTCGTTTTTTGATTTCACCATCCTAAAATATGGTGTTTTTAGTAAACACAGTCCTAGGTCACAATGTATTTTCCTCTTCATACATTTCCTTTATCTAAATAATTGTCTTTCTAGAATTCGACGTTGCATTGCTTACGTTAAACCCGACTAGGCATGCTGCACCCCGACGTGCCCACTGAGCATGAAACCATGTGGTGGTTTTAGTGACATTTTTAACCAGTGGTTTGCAGCGTGTGTTCATTCAATCAAAGCCAGGTTGGGGGCGGGTTATCTGCTCGCTTCATTTCCTGCTCCGGCCCACACTGGCCCCTTCCCTGAAGTCCGACCACCGTCACACACGCTCCGAGGAAACTTGCTGCTGCTGAGACCATAAGCAACAAGCTGAACACCCCGTGTCCCTGCCGCAGTGTGGACGGTGCATTGATTTGGAGAGGGATTGGTCATCAAGTGGGTCGTCCTGGTGAGTAGTTGTTTTAATAAAGGGCAAATCGTAGTTCGTCCACGGGATCTTTGCCACCGCACGCTATTCGCCAACTTTGTAGTACGCAACAACAACGCAGGTGCATGGAGGCTATCGCCTGTCCGGATGTGGTCCTTCCTTGTCCCGTGAACAGCCACACAAGTGAAAACGTATTTTAATCTGTAAGGATTGGACGTTCATTCGCGATAGTAAGTGCGATATATTTGGGCCAAAGTCCGCAGGGGTGCGAGGTTACAGTCTCCTCCACGTCATTCCCTTGGGAAGAAGCCGATAAGGTAGTCTTGAACCGGAAAAAGGACCAATCATTTTTATGCATGCGTAAAAGAACGAGGTTTTTTTTTTTACCCCTTGCCCATGGAAAACACCGATTTTTTTTTTTCATTTAATTAGTGATTTAATCACGAACTGATAACGTTACTTCAGCATTTAAAACCCCGACGCAAAAATCGTGAATGCCCAAATCCCGGGCCCTACGTTGCCATGATAATTATTGCTGATCTGATATGTTTGGCCCCAGGTCATTCACATATGACTGGTCCCGCTTCTTTAATCCTCCCACTGCTTTGAACTAACACACACTAACAAATATCACAATTTAAGTAATCAACACATGTAATGAGGATCCATCATTTATCCAACAACCCCAACCCATGGCTGATCTGGGGGCTCATTACTCCAAGCTGTCAGTAATATTACCAGAAAATTCCAGCTGTTCACTTTCCAAATAACAACTTTTGAATCACTCACAATTCCTGAGATAGACATGCTTGGTATATTTCATTCGATTTGAATTTACTAACTTATTTCCCAACTAACTTAAGTAACTTACTGCCTGTAAAAACCCCACAGGATGTTTTACTTTGTGTGATTCCAGAAGCAGAAGTGTGAGGCAGGAAGATGTCAACAGCGTTTAAGGACGAGCAGGGGGACTGGCTGACCGTGTGTTTGAAGTACCTGCTCTTTGTCTTCAACTTCCTGTTCTGGGTGAGTCAACCTTGAGGAAAAGAACCAACAACCACCAAGTAGTGGTTTAGGGGAAAACCTCGGCTTTGGCATGTTTATGTAATTAATGCGTCATTGTTAATGGATAATTGCTGTTTTAGTTTTATCTAGTTCATGAGAACATTTCTGAAATTGCCAATCTTGTTTAAACGTACGGTTACAAGAGAATCAAAGTGCAACAACCACTTTGTACCTTTATCACTGCTCTCAGCCGTTAACCGTAGGATCTAGTTACCTATAACCAAATCCCCGTCGCCTCACTATTGTAGAAACATAAATAGTCTGAAGACCATCCAGCTACGACTCGATCAAAACCGGGATGGTCTTTCCTCTCGAATCAATTTGGTATGTGGGAGGAGAAGGCCGGGGCACATGTTGAGCAAAAGGGCAGCGAGGAGGCTGCATTGTGTAGGTGGAACTTAAACATGGCATTCAAGCTCCAGACGCATTCTCCATGGCGGTGGTGGTGGTGGTGGTGGTGGCGGCGGCGGTGGTGGTGGTGGTGGTGGTGGTGGTGGTGGCAGTACGGAGGTGTCCGTCCAGGCCGGAGTCCTGAAGAACGGAGCATGCTGCTGAGTCTGCGTCGGAATGGGCCGAATGTAATGGATTTGGCCCAAAGGGACTCATAGATTATTTAGAGCCCCTGCTGCATACGCAGGGAGTTCTGTACCAGAACCCCCACGCCCTGGCAGCGCACTGCTCGGTTTAATGTTTGATAGTGCAGTCGCCCATTAAAACTGTGCTCGCTCACTCGCTACTGGGCCTCCATGCACGGGTGAAGAGACAATGGTTGGGCTTGGCTTTGAAACTCCAACAACTAATAAATGTGTGTTCTGTTATGTCTAAAGTTTAACTTTTATTTTTTCGAATTTGGTTTAGTCAGAAAGCAGAACTGCTTTGTTTTGCACTTTTACTTACAGGACCAAACTATTAATTAAGGCGTCTACCGTTTACGTTTCCCTCCCATGAGACGCCCCAGGTTCTCGGCTTACTGGGTGCCGCCCTGTGAGGTGGGAATGGCAGGGCGACAGTGTAACGCAAACGAAACCAAACGTGTGTTTAGACGGGGAACGGAGAGGGAGCAGGCGGTGTTCTTATGCACACAACCCAGTGTTTGCCGTTAACTGTGAGCCTTTTTTTAAGAAAAGTCCCATCTGCCACGGTCCTGCCCACCACTGACCCCCTCATTATCTCCATTGTTCCCGTCTCATCCTGAAAGTGCTCATATAGTTTCCTTTTTTTTTCAATCAGCTTGAAAACAGCATTTACAGCAACGAGGGGATTTGGTCTTTGTGCTAATGTCAGGGAGGCACAGATGTTTAAAGCCACTCTTGGTGAATTACTTGTTATTGTTAAAACACTGTTTTTGTTGGCAACTTCCAATCGAGGAATCGTAACTCCTTCTTGGTGGCAGCAGCATACACAGCAGTCACGATGTGTGACCACCTGTAGGTCCAAGTATACCCTTTAGCCCAGCGGCCTCTCGGGTGACATTGGAAGGACCAAACCTCCTCACTGAACCCCTGCTGTTGCCTGAGGCTTGTAACAGTATAGACTAGTACTATTGTTTAAAATAGTGATGTGTTGTGTAAATGGGGTTTACCAAGAGCAGAACCAACTTCAAGGTGCAGTAGGTAGGATTGAAGTGGTGTAAAGAGAGAGAGAGAGAGCGGACGAGGGCTAGATTTAAAAGCTAGACTAAAAGAGGTCCCCTTTGCGAAGGAGTATTCAACCTGTAACCGATATTCTCACTGCGCATTTCACTCCCTAATAGCTGACGGATGACCCTGGCATTGATAACAAATTAGACTCTCACCATGGCTCTTAAACCCTGCTTACAGCAACTTTGTTTTTAACAAAGTGGCGTCTGTAGGAAACTCAAAGACAAAGAGGGCTGGGGGTGGGGGGGGGGTGGTGAGGACGGGGTTAACACGGAGAGGAGCGACCGGGGCATTTCCTCCGTGCCCGGCGGTGACACTGACGAGGGGAACGGACGCCGGCTGGGCCACGCCCGCCATTGTTATGTTGCGGGGTCAGTGCCGTGGCGGCGGCGGCGGCGGCGCTAATAACCGCCACCCCCCCAGTTTGCTCTTTGGCCTGTTGTTTCTAACGCATTCCGCCAGCCTCCCCCTCCGCTCCGAGGAGCTCTGGATCTGTTGCCGTCTCTCCCCCGTCTCCCTCCCTCCCTCCCGTCTCTCCCACGCTCTCTGCTACAGTGCTTCCCTTGTGCTTTTCATAGATCTATATTTTCGTCTTGCATGATCGGGAAAGTGTTGGTGTTAGTCACTTCCCTTGATACACATTTATCTATGTCTGTGTAGACACTGTTTACTTGCAAGTAAGTGAGTTATGCTCTATTGAATGAAGCACTTTTAACACATTCTAACTTTTGAACTAAAAGTTACATAATGCGAAAGAACTGGAAGGATCCATAACAACCAAATAATGATAGAAATATAATTCTAACAAATAACAGAAATTCATTTGCCATATTCTAAGATTTATTCATTTTTATTTTGTAATCTCAATGTATCTCCCTTCTCTCCCCCTGAGTTCACAGCGTGTCTTTCGCTCAATTCAAAATGTCGCCACACTTTAAGACAGACTTCCCGATCATCCAGTGGTCGTCCTTGTTAGCCGTTTCTTCCATTCGCCCCTCTCATTCCTCACATTCCTCCAGTCTTATCATCGTCTCCCCTTCCTCCTACATCGCCCTCTCTGGCCAGAGGTTGGCTTCCTGCTGTTGCCACGGAGACGCTGTTGTGTCAGATATGCCCCCCCCCCCCCCCATGGCTGGCATTCTCGCTTGGAAATGCCTTCCAGAGCCCTTAACGTAATCCTAACAACCCCAACTAGTCAACTGTTAATAGTTAACCGTTAACCCGGTCCCTAAACTGATGACTATACGCAGCCAGTCCTAACATGAGTCCTGGACGGATTCTGATGTCTTCCTGTGTTGTTGACCCGTGTCATCAACTGGGTGGATGCTAGTTTACCTGTGGGTACCATGGGAGTCACCCTATAAGCTCCATCCTCTTAATGGTGTCTTCAACAACCTAAAGAACACTTTCAGCAGCAGGCTGCTGGTGCCAAAGTCTCCCCTCTGATTTCCCCGCCTGCTGCGGCCTCCTGCTTTATCCGACGAGCACGATGAATCCAGAATGACAACGGGGCCGAACACCGTCGATTGTGGAGAGAGTATAAATAGACACGTGATGTGGCGGTCTGTCTCCTCTCCTCTCCTGTGAACCTCTTGGCAGATGTTTTATAACCCGTGTTATTATGGTCTGTCATACGTACGTCGGCTGTAGATCCCAGAGGGGGAAGCTGAGCAAAGTGAATCCATCAATCATAGAGCCTGTGAGGCCCACCAGGGGGTTGTGTTGAGTCCCGACCCCACCCCACTGTCTTAACCTCCGTCCCCTCCGTCCCCCAGGTGGGCGGGGCCGCTGTGCTCGGCGTGGGCGTGTGGACCCTGGTGGAGAAGAGCGACTACCTGAGCCTGCTGGCCTCCAGCACCTTCGCGGTGTCGGCCTACATCCTGATCCTGGCCGGCAGCCTGGTGGTGGTGACCGGCTTCGTGGGCTGCTGCGCCGTCATCCGGGAGCAGAAGAGCTGCCTGTCCACGGTGAGGGGGTCCGGGTTATAGCGATGGTGGTCGGGCTACAGGCCCTGTGAGGTGGTTCAGAGTTATGTATCGAATGGATTGGTTGAACTGTAGCTTGTTGTCCACTGTGGTAGGGGAAAAATACTATAAAAAAATGTGTTTTGGACCCTGACGATGATAAAACATTGCTGGATATCCGACGTTGTGAGTATAAATGAAGCTTGTGTATCCACAGATGCTTTACCAAAACAAAAGCCAATACCACGCCGACGACTTTATTTGATTGTCTGTGACAAATGAGTTCTGGCTATCATCCGTCAAGGCGTAGCTCGCTGAGATGGCTAGCTAAGTGGTTTCCAGTCATGTTTTGGCATTGTAAACCGCATTACAAAACGACAGGGAAGGTTGTGTCTATCTGTTTCTGTTCTATACCACTGCTGAGTCTGCCGTGATGAATCCATCGGTGTCGCCCAGATTTATGCCGTTGTTTTTCTGTCATCTGCTGCATCATTGGCCAACCCCACTTGACACAGCGGAATGTGTTCCTCTCACTGTGGAGCAGCAGTTTTCTTTCCTCTTTTAGTGAGCTACACTTCAGGCTTGCGCTCAGTGACTCAAACCAACACGATGACACACAAACACACAGGTGGGGGACAAGGTGTGTCGCATCATTGTGTGTGTGTGTGTGTGTGTGTGTGTGTGTGTGTGTGTGTGTGTGTGTGTGTGTGTGTGTGTGTGTGTGTGTGTGTGTGTGTGTGTGTGTGTGTGTGTGTGTGTGTGTGTGTGTGTGTGTGTGTGTGTCAGGCAGCACTATTTATAGGTCTGTCTCTTGTTCTTTTCGCGCTCTGTGATGGAGGGTATAAGGAGTGTAGAGGTGGAGATGCCCGAGTTACATTGTGTGTCTGGTGTTCTAGGGGCTGCATGCGGATGGTGTCCTGATTTGCTCTTAAGGGTAAACAAAAGTGGTATGATTAACCTCAGACACTATTAGCTGATTGGATGTCTGCTGAGATTGATGAAGAGATTGAGTGCGTGCGTGTGTGTGTATAAAGTGGGCGGGTTACGGGTACTGACGGTACTATGGTAGTCATATTACTCTACTCCGGGGGTATAAATGGAATGCTTGTATCATTATTGACATAACTTGTCCTTGACCACATCAAGCTGTTGTGTTTGAGGAAGATCAAACGATGTTAGAAACTCCTTTGCGATCAATAGTCAAGTATTTACAATCCTTAAAGACAACTCTCCGGTCGACCTTGCCCTTATTTTCTCACATTTTCCGTCGACGGCACAACCACAGTTGAGGTGTTTTGGTCAGGCCCGTTTACGATGCTCGGTAAACCCGATACAACCACACTGAGGTCTGCTATTGGCCGGGCTTCTCCTTCTTAGTTGTGATTGTGACAGTGGTTTGTCTGAGTCATCGTTTCCTTTGTCTTGCTCAGTCAATGAAGTGGCATTTGTCTATTCACAAGGGCTTGAAGAAACGGCCAGTGTGAGCTTTCTCTCTCTCTTTCTCCCTTTCTCTCTGTCTGTCAGTCTCCCTGTCACTCACTCACTCACTCACTCACTCACTCACTCACTCACTCACTCACTCACTCACTCACTCACTCACTCACTCACTCACTCACTCACTGTCTGTCATTGTCTCTGTCTGTCTTTCTCTCCTTGATTCAGGCATCCAAGTATCCCATACAGTTGAGACACAATTCCTCAAGTGTACAGTAATCTGTGAATAACTAATTCTTTATTTATTAACCAGGTAAAGTCTGGACAATTCAGTCTGGGTGATCAAACCATCGTAACCGTCTCAACTGGCTGAACTAAAACTTCCGTTACCAATATAATTTGTCCTGATTACTTCCTTGTACGAATGTAAAATGTGGCAGTATAGCACTTTCATCAAGGGCTCTTATCACAAAGACCAAAGGCCTAAACTGCCATTGTTTACATTCGTGGCAGGCTGCAGACCGGAAACAGACACACGCATAACCGCTTACAGTCTGCTGAATAAGTAAAAACGAGGCACAAAGGCATTTAATAATGTCTTGGTGAATGCTGCTTATGACTTTAAGGGTTGATACAAATGTAAAATTGGAACACAGTTCCACGGGATCTCTAGAAATTTCTCAAAGGGAAGAGGCTCGAAAATAACGGCCATTTTTGCCAAATACCGGTACTGTTTGGAAGCTTAGTCCATAATATCATGGTCTGACAGTTTGCGTACGTTAACCCTCACACCTTATAAACATGTGAACACGTGCATCATTCTGCTGCTTGATATGTTAGGGATGGGTTGGCTAATGCATGCCCCACCCATTGTGTGGCCAAAAGAAATCTCCCGCGCGACCAGAAAAAAAATGTATCAGGGAGCAGGAAGGCACTTTGCCAGCACGAGAGCAAGGTGACCGCATACGGGGCTGTCAGTTGCGTGGTGCTTCACATTATGTGCGTGCACATTGAAGGATTTATCTCAAAGCAGACTATATTACTGCTCTTGCAAGCCGAGGAATACTGCGCTCGAGTGCGGTAAAAGTATTCGCTAATGATTAATGTGCAGGGATGGGTTAGTTGTGTGGGCGTGCCAGTCATTTTTGCTCGCTCTTTCTGGCAGCGACATGTTTCCATGGCAGGGGGCCTGGCGGATTGAAGCGACTATATCTTCAGTTGCCAAGTGCTCTGATGTAACACTCCTAGTGACGGGTGGCTAATGGAATTAAAAGTTGGTGATGTTGCGTTTTTGTTTTATGCTCCTGGCTCATTTTTCCCACGTTTCTCTCCCAACATCCCAGTATTTCTCCTGCCTGCTGGTGATCTTCTTGATAGAGCTGGTGGCTGGCGTCCTGGCCTACGTCTACTACCAAAGGGTGAGTCACACACACGCCCACACCAACACTCACTCTTCTGCAGAAGTCATAATGCCCCAGTTCTTATTTTGAGATAACAAGCTGCACCTGTGCAGGCATGATGATGTTAGCATGATGTTTTAAAGGATCAGCCCTGTCACATGCTCCTGCTGTCAGACGCTATGATCTCATTATTAGTCGGTGCCTCCCCACTCCATTTCCCCTTTTAGTTTTCTTTGTTCAGTAATTAGCGTTGGAGGAGCAACGCGATTAGCATTCAGTAACGAGGTTAGGTCTGGTTGAGGCTAGCGTCGCAGAGGCTAGGCTTCAACCCACCCATAGAGCTCCTCTTCCAGATGGTCCAGCGCCAATTATTAACCGGATGTACAATTAAGAAAATAACAGAAGGCAAACATGCATAGCTTCCCAATGGAAACTAATTTTTCTTAAAGCCAGTCCTGGTTTCAAATTCATTAAATTGCAAAACGTTTCTGGAAATGTCGAGTGTTCAGAGCAGACCTAGTTTCCATGAGCGACCCAGTCCCGTGGATAAAAATCCATAAATAATATTTCATATATATTTATTCTTCGGTTTATTTTCAATAATTCTTTTTCCAAACCAGGGCGTTTCCCTGTCAGTCGTTCTCCCCGTGGCGCTCCCTCCTCCAGAACATTCTAGACTGTGTTCAGCGTGACGCCTTGGGGGGGGTCTCGGAACGTTCAATATCTCCCGTCAGGTCCAATCGGCACCTTCTGCAACGCATCAAAAAGTCGGTTCTCGTATCCTCTCAGCTTCCTCCCAGGCCTTTGAGGGCTTCTGTTGTTCCTCCCGCGGGCCCACTCTCCATAGATCCGCTGTAATAGCGGGAAAAGGTTCCGCGGACGGCGGAGGATCAATTGAACGATCGGGACCCCCTGCGGGCACCGAGACAAAAACCTCAATTTTTTAAAAGGCCCGTCTTCTTTCCGGTGTGCCGTGCGGCGCTCCGGTCCCAGCAGGATTAGAGTCGGGGGGGGTTCCTGCCTTTCCTGCCTTGCACCAATACCGCTCCTCACTTTCATCTCCCAAATAGATTTTTTTATTCCCCCACACACATGCCAGCTGATGTCATTCTTTGCTTTTCCAGTTTTTCCTATGCTCTGTGTATTTCAATATCAGTGAGGCCAGTAAAGTCGAGACTCATCTGTTGCCAAACAAAATATCTTTGTTATATTGCATGTGATTTATCCCAGAGGGGAAGCACACATCACCGAACATACTCATACATATACATTTAACTACGTCACATTCCAACAGGGCATTTTCATCGGTTAATATCTCTTTGTGTCTCTCTGACCATCTTTGTCTCTCTCCCCCTCTCCCCTCTCCCCCTCTCCCCT
Source organism: Melanogrammus aeglefinus (assembly GCA_900291075.1). Lineage (NCBI taxonomy): Eukaryota > Metazoa > Chordata > Actinopteri > Gadiformes > Gadidae > Melanogrammus > Melanogrammus aeglefinus. Next base: position 10,613 of record OLKM01002231.1, read on the forward strand.
CTTCCCTCTTCCCCTGTCCCCCTCTCCCCTGTCCCCTCTCCCCCCTCTCCTCTCTGTCCCCCTCTCCCCTCTCTCCTGTCCTCCTGTCCTCCTGTCCCCCTCTCCCCTGTCACCCTCTCCCCCTCCCCCCTCTCCCTGTCCCCTCTCCCCCTCTCCAGCTCAGTGATGAGCTGAAGCAACACCTGAACCAGACCATGTCAGAGAACTACAAGCAGCCGGGGGCGGAGGCCATCACGCTGGCCGTGGACCGGCTGCAGCAGGACGTAAGTGATCCTCCCCCCACGCCGCGCTGATGGGTCAGCCGCGGGCGTAGTAGTTTGAGTCATGGTAACGGCGTTTCCCTGCTCCCCTCCAGTAAGCCCAGAAGGGGCGCCCCCGGTGGCTTGGCGGGTAGAGCGCATTCCTTATAGCCTCAGCACTGAACGCAGAGACCCGGGTTTGAATCCGGTCCGTGGTCCTTTGCTGCATGTCCTCCACTCTATCTCCCATACCCTCCTATCTATCTAACTCGATAAAGCATCAAAATGCAAAAAAATCCTAAGAAAAGTACGACCAGATAATTGAGTCAAATCCAGAGGAATAAGGTCAATCGTCATTTCCTGGCAACATGGCTGCTGTGGCAGGCTGTGTGACGGCTCCTCTTTTAAAGTCTCTCTCTATAAGAGGGGACTCCCTGCCTTGTTAATGCGTATCTTTCTTTCTGGCCCGTCTAGTTCAAGTGCTGCGGCAGCAACAACTCGGGGGACTGGCTGCAGAGCGTGTACATCGAGTCGCCGCAGTCGCAGGACCGGCTGGTTCCAGACAGCTGCTGCAAGACCATCACCCCCCTCTGCGGCCTCCGAGACCACCCGTCCAACATATACAAGGTGGAGGTCAGTGCTGGTGCCCCTGAGAGCTGTAGACTGGAGAACGGGGGCGGTGGAAGGCAAACACACACAGTTAACATGATGTATATCACGTTAGCAAAGTCGTAGTCTCGGTAAGTTGTCAAATACGGGGTTTCCTAAAGTGTGCTGGTAAAAAGTTAATAAAGGTGGAAGTATAGTATTTACATTCATTTGTCAACTTTATGCTTTCAGGAAAAGTAAGAGAATTTGTATATATATAATAGTTATTGGGTTCTGTTTGTCAAACAGTCTTCTACTCGGGCAGTTCAAGACCAATTCAAGCTCAAACGTTATGACTCGACTCTGTTTTGGCGGTATTCCCACGTAACGATCTCTGGACTGTTTTTTGATGTTGAGCCAAGTGTCGAGATGAGTCTAGGAGTATTTTAAGAACCCTCAACAATACACTGTTGTCTGCTCAAGCTCATATCTTATTCATTTTGGGAGAGCTGTTGCAGGCAGCTTTTGTTGTCTACGCAGGTCGTAAAGGGGATGTGACCTTTGGCTCCATACCTCATCTGTGGCACTACCCTGTTTTTAACGGCTCAATTTTAAGATCCAAGATCAAAATATAATGGGGCGTTTTATAGTTCACGTTTAGAGTATTTCTCAAATTCATGAAAGTTACCGTAGGTGGAGCCAAACCCAGATTCAGACTACAGATTTAATAACTAAATTAATTCTCATCAACAAAAAATGAAACTAGGCTAATATTCAGGAGGTTGGCCGATAGCCGCGAGGTTGCTAGTTCGATCCCCGGCTCCTCCTAGCTGAGTGTCGAGGTGTCCCTGAGCAAGACACCTCACCCTCACTAGTTACGACGAGCTGGCTGTCGTCTTGCATGGGTGACTCCGCCGTCGGTGTGTGTGTTCATGAATGGGTGAATTTCAGGCAATATTGTAAAGCGCTTTGGATAGAAGCGCTACATAAATCAGTCCGTTTACCATTAGTGGCCATGTTGTCGTCTCCTGACTGTTGTTTCGTGTCCTCAGGGCGGATGCATCACCAAGCTGGAGCAGTTCCTGGCGGACCACCTGCTGGTCATCGGGGCGGTGGGCATAGGCGTGGCCTGCCTCCAAGTAAGTCCAGACGTTGGAGTCACAAGGGGAACGCTGCCTTCATGGTATTAGTCATATTGACGCCCGTCAAACCTAAACGACGATACTAAGATGACGTTTGTTCGGGGCAATATGAATAGCACCATCGCCTCAAACCTGCACTAGGTACATTTTCACATTAGCACCCTCTTGTGGCTTGGGGTGTAGCTTCAGTTATAGCTTTAAACTTGGACTAGAGTAAAACCATTTATAACGAACAATTCCCAGGAGGATTGGTTCATGTATGGGCCCGTTATATACTTCAGAAACTTTCTAGGTCAGATATTTTTTTGATAGAATAAATAGCTGCAGTAGAAAACTTGCATAGTGCCGATTTAAAGAAACGGCACGGCACACAAAAAAAAACACCTCGTTCCGTTTGCGATGTGAATTTAACGGAAATAACTGGTTGTGCAAAGTGGATTTATCATCTTACAAACTATGCGAGTGTAGATGACTCAATTATTTTTGTATCTTCAATACTGATGCATCATAGTTTGAGAAGATCAGCTTCTTTAAAAAGGGAAATTCTCATCTCTGCTCCCCACAAAGCTCCTTTCACTGTCACTCCTTGCCAAGAGATCCATTGGTCTGATCATTCTAATTATACTTCCGCGCTTCGTGTATTGCACCATTTTTTCAAATACATAGCCAATGAAGGCCTCTGGGTTTAGGGTATTAACACCATTTTGTCATTTTTCAATTCTGTCTGCCTCAGGCTCCTCTTGGACTGATTGAATAGATCCACAGCTTTTAGGGCTTATTATGGATCCCTTGGTAAAATACAGCGTTACGTATTATCATGCTGGAGCTTGCGCCACCGCTTGGTTGCCTGGCAGCCATCTTAGTTGGGTGGTGCAACTGCAACACTCTACATCAGTGAGGGCTGTCAGAAAGTGGAGCTGTTCAACACTTATTTTAATCTAGTAGATCGTAACAATTGCAATCTTTTTGTTTCTACCATCGACCTGGTCGACTGAATTAAATGGCACATCCCTGTTGCAACTTTAGTTTCCGCCAATAATATCTCGGCAGGAGGAATCTGGGAGCTTGTATGTGTTTTTAATACGAGGCCTGGTAATATCGGAGAGTGGGGACATGGATCTGGTTTTAAGATTAGGAATAAAGTTTATGTTGGTTAGTATTTTGTATTTTTTAGGTTTAACAATTTATGTACACACACGCTCTCAGTACCTTACGTTCATGTGCCTACTTATTTTTCGCTAACATTGAAATTATTTCTGCACATTTAGGACTCAAGACTTCAGAGTGTATAAAACACATGAACGGTATCTCACCGTAGAGCTCATCACTGCGTCTCACCAGGATAAATTGATTGACCGTATTAAACTAACGGCCATCTTGGTTCTAAACGCCAGCTGGGTGGGGAACGGATTGCTTCTTGTTTCAAACCAAGACCGAACCAAGATGCCCGCTAGGTGAAATAGGGCCATTGACACAGATGAGTCCTCTGAGAAAATGAGTCTTTCCTTAGCTGTCGCGGCTTCCCAAGGTTGAGTATTTTGTACTCCACCTGAATACGCTGAAGGTGTTTTACTGCAACATTGTCAAACAAGCCTGTGAACAGAGAAGAGCTTTTTCCCTTTGCTTCTTGGGGATTTACTGTCGAGTCCCTGAGAAGTACGATGAGACAGCAGGGTCTTCAATCGAGTCGCATTGGATTATTCACTTCTTCCCGTTAATATTTCCGCTCTTGTCTGCATAATACCCACACTATTTATTTAAGGGAAACCAAGGGATTATTGTTCTGCTTATTTCAATTTTGCAGCTTTAAAGAAAATCATTTATGTTCTCCGTCTGCAGTCTAGTTTTGGGTCCATGTTGCAGAGTCCTTATGTCTGTGTGTCCTTATGCCTGTGTGTCCTTATGTCTGTGTGTCCTTATGTCTCTGTCTCCTATGTCTTTGTGTTTTTGTGGTGTTGCCATAGCTGGTTGGGGCTTTCTTGACGGCCTGCTTTCTCTATCTACTGTATAAAGAAGAGGAGGACGACTTGGCTAGCTTGTGATGAAGCACTAATGCTACCCTTGTGGAATTATCCATCCCTGTAGTGGGGGGGACAAGGTTAGACGGCATGGTGGACGTGTGATGTTTGTGTCTTCTGTCCTTGTCTTGCCTGTGTCATGTCCATTTTTGTTTGATGTGCGTGAAGAGCTACTGCTAGCGTATAGCACAGTGCCTAGCATATGCTTGTCTCTCATTAGCTGAGGTATTTGACGTGTCGAATGTCTGGGTTTGACTTGCTGCCTACTTTGTTTGCACATACGAGCACCTCTGCATGTCACTCATTCACTCCCTCACTCACTCATTCACTCAACATCTACAGGTAAAGGCAACTTGAAGTATTCTAAATACGTTTTCTGATCCACCCAATCAACACCCACTATATAAGTCATTTAGAATCCATCTTTTTTTTCTGTAATTGGCACCTTAATGAGATATTTGTAGCGGCGCTGCAGTCCTATCTCTTCTCCATCACGGTCATCAGTCTGCAGCCTCCTCGATGTGAACGGTTATCTCCTTCTGTCATTGGCCCTCTGGTACCAAGCGTCCTCCCTCCCTCCTCCCGCGTCCTCCCTCCCCCTCACACGTCCTCCCTCCCCCCTCCCCCTCCCACGTCCTCCCTCCCTCCTCCCACGTCCTCCCTCCCCCTCCCACGTCCTCCCTCCCTCCTCCCTCCTCCCACGTCCTCTCATCATATAAATTGTCTCCAGAGTGGGGGGGTGGAGGAGGAGGGGGGCCGGAGGAGGCCGTAAGCCGAGCTAAAGGGAGTCCTTGTCCTTATTTCTGAATCCCGGCATCCGGCCTCACTGTGTCGTCCTCCTCCTCCTCTGACCTCTCCCTGATTTCCCCCCCCCCCCCCCCCCCCGTCGTTCATCTGTTCATCCTTCAGGTTTGATTTGCTGGCGTCTGCACACATGAATGCACGCATGTACGCAAGCGCACAGTGCAGTCGCTTGCCCACTTCAATTTGCTCGGAGAAGGCAGAGTGTGTTACAAAGCGTCTCCTGCTGCAATGCTCTGTGTACGTTTTTAATGGCCAATAAAAGCAAGTCGTACCTTTTTCTTTATTTTATATATACACACAGTCGGGCATACGCGCTGTCGGCTCATTCCTTCTCCATGGCAACCTTTCGCAAACCCCCCCGTCCCCCCCCCTACCCCCCTGCTTTCCCCAGAGTCAACACAAGTCCCCCCCCCCCCCCCCCGCACAACCCACCAGCGCTTCACCCACCCCGAGTCTGTGTCCGTGGCGTCGCCGTGACGACTTAACCGTGCACTTCCTGTTTCAGATCTGTGGGATGGTGTTTACCTGCTGCTTGTATCGGAGGATCAAGATAGACCCTTACTGATCCCCCCCCCCCCCCGGGGGCGGGGCCTGTACGAAGTCCAAGGGGCGGGACCTGTGAGTTTCACTGCGGTGATTGGCCGATCACAGAAGGAAACCCAAAAACCAAAATGACAAAACTTTTCAAACTTGAGCTCTTAGTCCCCCCGACACTGGGCCCACCGTCGTAGTCCAATTACAAATCGCCGTTGACCAATGTGCCTGATGTTGAATGTCCAATCCATGCGTCATTAATTGCAGCAAATGTTATTTTTTGTCAAGCACATGGGTACCTATGCTTGGAAGCATGCCTAAAAGGATGGATGTGTCCCTTGAAGTGTGTGCGGTACGACTACTGTTGATTTTGCAATTGCCTTATTCGCCTAGTGGCCATCTTGGTTCCATCTTGCTTCTGAACGTTTTGGAAGATGGAACCAAGATGGCGGCTCGTTGAATAAGGCACGTAGCGTATACTGTGGACGTGAAGGTCAATGCAAAGCTATCTAACGCAAACGTAAAGTATCTTAACATTAGATACATGTTAAACAAGAACACTTTGTTTCTGCTAATGAAGTAAGACGGCTGTCCCCCGTATAATCACACTGTGCCTGTGTTAAAACCATCACTTTTGATAATGCCTTAAATCACTAGCAATCAAAAGGTGCGGAAATTAAATGTTTTTACTTATATTTGTATATCCACTATATTTATTAGGATGTTGAATTGATTGCTCTAGTGGTATATTTAGTTGTGATTTATTTTTAAAGTAGACCTATCTTATTGGCCAGTTTATTTACCATTTCATATGGCAGATTTAAAGCTTACAGCTATTTCTTGTTCTGCCGTTATTGTATTTACCTGTTGAACATTCCACAATCAATGTTTTTTTTTTGTGTTAACATTACCAAATATATACATATGCGTCTTTACATCTTTGCCGTTTGCCCCGTTTAATATTGTCGCAAGCGCTCCCCCTGTTGGGAGAGTTTGGGTTGGGTAGGCACTGTGCCGTACCATTCCACCAACACCACCATATCGAGGATTAAAGGTTGGGTATGGAATTCTCTTTTTTGGCCATTTTTGTAAAATTACTTGAAATCCTTATCATAACCCACTTATAGCCACTGAGTTAAGTACTGACATGGAAATTAAACAAGTCTATCTTCTGTAGAACAGGCAGGGCTCAAAAAACTCCAGCCAATGATTTCCAGAACCGCCGAGTGGCATTGGACAGGAAGTACGTCAAACGGTCGTACTGCACTCCCCCCGTGCGTGACCCCTTCGCGCACATACTCAAAGCTCGTGACCCAGAGCAAGCTTCCGTTTGTTGTTATCCTGCGGTAGCTACTAGAAGCATAGCTAACTAGCTAATGGCTCGCTCTCGCACATCTGTGTTCGCTCGTGCATGATTCCAAGTCCATGTACTTAGACCATTTGAGTTGTGTATTTTCAACATCTGCTGGCGAATCGCAAATTCCCATACCCAACCTTTAAGAATGGAGATATTTTAAATATGTCCCTACGTCCGCCATAAATTAATACATCCCTGTGTATGCCAAGTAAAAATAAATATGCTGATTTTTTTTGATTTAGAATATCATCAAAAACGACCCTATTGTGCATACCGTTCATGTTAATCCTTGTGGAAAGGGCTATGTGAGATCAATTTGGTTCTTATTGGTATACAGCAGGCATCCAATAACATTATTTCATTGTCAGTCTTTAGTTCTGAACCTAAACATTTGTCTTACCTGAGCCTTGATGTCTTTTGGGTACAAAATGATTAGGACACAGACTATTCAAACAAATGGTTATTTAATAAACTGGCTTTCCCATAGCAGTTGTGAAATCTGTTTCACTTATTATTTCATCGTAATGAGCTTGTCGTAGTCTGCTGCAGCACCTGAAAGAAGGACACTGGTGGTTTTGTGAATAGCATGTGCTGTTACTGACTGTCTAAGAAATATTTTGGATATCGTAAAAAATAAACACACATTTGTTCACGTGCTTGTCTGTGTAATGACATATTTTCTATTTGTGTGGCATGTAATCGTACTTCACAATCGTGTTGGACAAGGTTGACCGCTAGAGGGCGCCAATGATTAACCCAACCGATGGCTGCGTGATCAGAAATAGTAGTTAACGTCGGTCGTTGTACAACTAATTTGCATTCGCTTCCGTCATTAGGCAAATTACTTCAGTAGACCGTAGAATACTCGGCATATTAAGTAGGCCTATACATCATACAATTGCCATGGCAACTGCAACCGTTAAGGCAGTAAAGACTTGCCATCTGCTGGTTCTCTTTTTTCCGAGTAAATAATCACGTTATATGATTTGTAACCTGCTTTTTTAAATCAGGTCACAAAGGTCAATGCAGGACAGCTAGTACAAGTAGATGAAACACAATATTTAAAATAAATATTTCAATTTCAACCTGCAAGCTAAGCAGTGAGGTGACAACGGAGTGAGGACAGGTGTGTGTGTGTGTGTGTGTGTGTGGGTCTTTATCAGCAGCAGGAGGATTGCTTACATTTCCTGCAGGCAGCCACAAATCTCACACACACACACGCACACACACACAAAGGGTTCTGCGCAGGCAAAAAGGGCACTCGGCACTGACAGGTCAACACACACTCACCGCAGTGAGACTGAACACACACAGACACACACATTAGCATGCGGAATACACCCCACGCCTGGGGAGACCTGAGTGGGGGAATTGGAAGCAGATGGGAGTCTCTCTCTCTCTCCCCCCCCCTCCCTCGTTCTACCTCTCCAACTATCTTGCTCTCTCACATTTGTCATATCTCACGTGCTATTGAAGCGTATATTTCAACCGGTAGGGGGGACGGGGGGACACATTGAAGAATCACCTCTGTGCACATGGTGAGCTATCCATTTCCCAGAAAAGAGCTGAAAGAAGGAGTACAAGTTGGGTTTCCCACGTGGGCTGTCAAACACGTAGGAACCCTCAAGACCGAGCAGTTGTCCCGAGTGGAAGTGTGTGTGTGTGTGTGTTTTCCGGTATGTGTGGTGATGATATTTTGGAACGTTGTAGACTCCTGCATGTCCGTACATGTAAACTTCATGCCGTCGTAACTGTATTCCCTGGACATGGCATTTTAAGGATGTTAACTTGGGGGACTGATGTTAAGGATGGGCCTTATTCACCGGACGGCCATCTTGGTCCCCACCCAGCGAGCATTAGAAACCAAGATGGCCGCCAGCTGAACCTGGCCTGTGGATGTTCCCTGTCCTGTGAGCGCTTGATTAGAAGAGAACTTTATTTGCCGGCCAGGGGAATTTGTCTTGCAGAACAAGGAAGCAATTCCCATAACAACCCTTACCACATACACCCCAGTATACATTACACATAAATACATACAAGACACTCAATCTCACGGTTCCTTATCTCCTGCCGTGAGGAGATGGATGCTGGTGGTGTTGAGTTGTGTTGCTTCTCTTTGGGGTCACATCCTCTTCTTGTTCCTGAAAGCCATCGGTGTTCAACATGCAATGATTGGCCTTAATGTTTATCTCCCAGCAGATGATTGAGCTGTATGGACCGTCGAGTGTGATCTTGCGTGATCGCAAACCAATGAGTTCTCACGCACCGGCGCTACAAGGAACATAACAGTCCTTAAGATGTTTATTCTAGCTAATGGGGTGGGGGCTTTAATATTCCGCCATGTGTGCTTTCAAAAGGCCAGATTTTTAGCCTGCGCTGCATCTAAGCTCGAGAACCAGTTTGTGTTTACCTAAAAGTCGTAAGACCTTCAGACGATCATGTCTCAATGCTCCTCTTCCTTTGTTTGTGCAGTGGTTCTCGTGTCCTTTCATCAGATATCAACACATTCTTGGCAATAATTACCAATCATTTACACTTTTTGATCTTTTGGCAAAATGCGTTTTCCACTGCAGTTTAATTATTTGTTTATTAAGTTAACCGGAGCGTGGCACATGGTTTGTCTTACCAGCCGTTGATTCCGACCGTGCAACACATGGGTCAATGTTGTACCGAGCGGGTCCACATGTCCCCGTCCCCCCCCCGTCCCCCCACCCAGAATCGACCTCTTGCCCAGTGAGTGTGCTTCCCCGAAGGCCGGCCTCTGGCCTGTATCTGGGAACACATTAGCTCGAGTGCTAAATGTGCTGGACAGATTCAGACGGGGTGGGGGGGGGATCAAAGAGAGAAACAAAAGAAGGGGGGGAGGGGCCTGATGTTAGATAAGAGCGGGACATCAAACTGCCCGAGATCTCTCCTCACGCCAGCATAAATCCAGAGGTAATATCACTGTCAGCGGTTCCTCGTATCTAAAGTCCCCCCCCCCCCCCAAACGGACACAACGCAGGAAAGCCAGATGTGCTCTGCAAGGATGGAAACCGCATCAAATCGGCCAAATGTACAACGGAGGATTAGCGCTACATGGTCCCAGGCTGACTTTTAGGGATTTGATCAAACCGAGCAAGAGTGAACAAATTCTTTTTTTTGATCTGTAGTATGATTATGAACTTTATTTAAGGGTTTGAAAATGTATGAGAAATGATCATCTTGAACAGAATTCATTCGTAAGAAAAATATAGACAAATGCGCTCACGAGACGTACTGGAGAATGTCCGGAATGCTTCTTTACGTACGTCGAATATTTTTGCTTCGAAGTTACAGCAGTTGAATTACGGCGGTGTGAATGTTCTCTGCGTGCCACGGCGTTCTGTGTATCCCGATGCGGGGAAGGTAGAACACGATGGCTGAAGTACAGGAAAAAAATGGTATGAACCACACATGTTTACTATTCAGGCCCGATGAAGAGATGGATCGACTTTCCCCCTGGTTTCCTCCTGTCTGTTGATTATTCCACACACTAGACTCGGGGCAAATGTTGCCTTTAACACAACGGGGGCCTGTTGAATTAACCAGGTCTTACCAGTCACGTCAAGGTTGATTTACGATGTGGGAGGGAATCAAAGGGATTCTGGTCACGTTACAAACCCTGAGGTGAGGTGTGTAAATATGGACGTACACCTTCCGGTGTGCGACGGGATTCAGAAAGGAGCCCGCCATCTGCTGAACACCCGCTTCCTGAGCCAGAGAAAAGGTGTGTGTGTGTGTGTGTGTGTGTGTGTGTGTGTGTGTCTAGCTGATCATTGAGTGTACGCTTTAATGAATGTATGGCTATAGGAAGACATACAGCTGTACAGTTTGAGTGGAAAAGCAGGAATCTTCTAAATACCAGCGCAGCAACAGTTAAACAAAGAAACGTATCTTAAAGAAAATAAGTTGCAAGCAAAGGGTCAGTCTTAGAAGGGAACATTCAGAAGACCGACAGGAGTCAAAGGAAGGCAAACTGGAAACAAATGCATTTCACACGATACCCATTTTGTATATTTATGTATCGATTAAAGATCACACAATTCAATCTGTATGATCAATGAAATCCCTTTCACAGTGTGTGTATCTACATGATGTATACAAAGTGTGTGTGTGTGTGTGTGTGCTTGCGTGAGTGAGTGCGCACGTTAGAGTGTGTGCGTGCCCGCTTGGTCCATGGGAGAGTGAAGCTCTGATGGAAACAACCGCTTGGTCAGTGTTTCAGACCGGCCCATAAAGGGGGGGCAGAGTGATGTTGATGAGGGCTGTTGATGGACGCGGAGCAGATGATGGCGGCTGCTTCTACACGCAGGCACCTCACTGCACCACACCACTGTGAAGGAGAAGAGGCCCCCTGGGGGACACGTTTAACTACTTGGTGGGGGAATCAAATGTAACCTGCCCTGCCAATGTTTTACTTAAACCTTAAAGTCAGGTAGAGACCCCACAATATAATAAAACAATGATATTTGAGTGCCGATATGATATCTATTGTGATTCTGTCAATATTCACATTTTTTGCGCGATTCCGTCTTTTGTGTGATTTATTGTACGGGTTTGACGTGGGGGTTCTGCAGGTCCGCCGTTGTATTTCAAACCCCACAGAACGGAACACAGTTTATTCAGAGAAACACACCGTAGCTCCATCTGTAGGGCCGTACCATTTATTAGCTCCCACTAAAACCACATTGATGTTTCCGTCTTAAAAACAGCAAGCAACGCTTCTTTGACAACCTGATGGTACTAGTATCTTTAAAGCAAAGAATGGCGATACTCACAGGAATGTATTTCTGTCTCCCGTCCCTAGTGGCTACACCCAGCTAAACACCCAAACCTTGAGCAGCAGTAGAAGGAGAAATGGAAGAAGTGAAGCCTTACTGCGGTTCAGGCCACCGCTGAGTGACAGCCTCCGAACGATGTGTTGTTGGTTAGCGTCAACCTCAACCATTGATCAGGCTACATTAACGTGTTTATGGAAAACTCTTGTTTTCCCGTCTGATCCCTGACACACACAGTTTGTTGTATTTGGGTCAAGTTGATACTGATCGGCTTATGTTACAGATAAACTTCCAAGGCGCTGATTTTGTTTCTGCTGGGAAAAAAAAAGCCAAAAGCAGATGAGGTTTTGTTGGTTTTTGTTTGGTCCAACAGAAATGGCTTGAGTCAGAGAAGGCCGGAGATGTCACGCGAGACGTTTCAGCATCGTGTGCCCTCTCCATGTACTGCACACTAAAACGATCGCCGGCATGTTTAATGCATCCCACATGTTATCAATGTGCACCGTCTAATAAATAGATCAACAAATCGATGGAATATTATGCAACGGTTCGTGAAAGGTTCTACGGTAGGTGCGTCCTCAGGGGTGTGCGTTTATGTGAGGGTTTGGGTACTGAACCCTATCCATGCCATATAGCCGGTCTCTTTCAGTGAACCAACAGCTTGACAAGTCTGCCTGAGGAACAGATCCTCTCAAGGCCCGACGCCAGGGAGGATGAGGAAGTTGTACATTGCTGCCGGTTCATTCCGCCAACAAGCGTTTATTTATTCTCCAAGAGATGGGAGAAGAAATGATGAGGTTGGGGAAACTATTTGGACAAAAAAGAGGCAGGAGTGATAAATACAAAATGGGCATTGAAACCGAAGAGTGTGAGTCAAACTTTGAGATCGATGGAACGAAACGAGAGCTTTAGAGTAACCTTGGCTTGGTCATGTGAGATGGGTGAGAAGAATATGCGAGAGAGAGAGAGAGGGAAAGAGGGGGTGATGGGGAGAGACAAAGGGGGGGAGGAAGAGGGAAATGAGAAGGAGGAGAGGGAGAGAATGAAAGAGAGAGAAGAGGGTGAGAAAGAGAGAGAGAGAGAAGAGAAAGAAAGGGAAGAGATGAGGAACGGGGTGAAAGAGGCCGAGAGAAAGAGACAGAGAGATGGACTGAGAGAGAGAGGGGTGGAATGGAGAGAATGAGAGGAAGACAGGGGAACGCAGAGAGGGGGTACTGGAGAGGATGAGAGAGGAGAGAGGGAGACAGTATGGGGGCCTGAGTCAGTAATCAGTCTGCTATGGTAAACAGACCTCTGGGGTACCATCCAGGAGGTAAACACTCCAACACATCACCGACGACGACCTCGGGAGGGAGGAGGCGAGCGGCACGCACAGATGGTGAGGAAGGAAAAATTATAAATGTTTGGATTGCGTAGAATATACAAAAACATATCGCCAAAGACGCATTAGAAGTGTTCATGCCGTACCAAGGAGGTACACGGATGTCAGGGGAGGTTTGGCCATGTGTCGGCCACATTGAGGACTGTACGGTGATGGACACGCGATGCAACAGTTTAACCAGCACTTTGGAACATTTTCTATTCAGCTGTTATCGTTATGCTAGGGTATTATAATTTATTTAATGAACGACTCAATCAATTTCGGTTTTCTCTCTAAATAAATTTGATCTGTGCAGCACCATGGCGAGATATGTTTGACACAAGTCTCAGAGTCGGTGACGGTGTAGAAAAGCAGTTCAACGTGATGGATGGATTTTATTATTATGATACATAATCTTAAATAATGTTGAACAAAGGTGCTGGCTGACATCGTTCCAGACATACGTTTGTCTGTGTCACTTGTCTTTTCACAAGTGTTTTAAAGTTAGTTTAGGAGAAAACTTTCGACCATATACCGAAACCCCTTTGGCATGTGGCTGGAAGCTCAGGGCTAATTCATCGCGGAGCCTCTTTAGGAAACATTGCACACATCGGACCGGTTCATCTGAAAATGGGACATGTTTACATTACACTTTAATACTCAATTTGGGGGAGATTGAACCATAGCCGCGGTATTCACTCCATCTTCCGGCTCCATATAGACACTTAACGAATGGCTACAATAGGGATCGCCGTATAAACAAGCGATAGCGTTTCACGGAGAGTGCGCCGTTTTGTTTACCCATGTGGCCGGGAGGCATCAGCCTTAATTATCTTCCCCGCCGAAGCGATAGCTTGTGTCAGGCATGGAGGTGAGCAGCTGCAAGACAAACCGTCCTGTGGGACTCAGGTGAGGTCATAATAACTCAGCGTTTATATCCCTGCTTTATCCTCGCCAACAAGGCTCTCCGTACGTCCTTGAGGACCCGGCTGCTGCCCGGTCATCGCTGCGACCCCCATCTGTGAAACGTATCGACAAATTAAGCGATAACCGAGGGAGTTGATTGATTTAACAGCGGCTCCTTCAAAGTTCGAACTTGTTACGTTATGGTCTTTAAATATTTCTCACGTCTTTTTTCCCCTTCCCAGTGTTCTCCGTACTGTCGGGTGTCTGTGAGGAAGATGCCTCACAAGGAGAATTCGTTACCCATGATGCATTGAGGCCGTCCGTATCCGAGCATAGACTTTCTTTTCCACTGACTGCTTTGGCGAGTTAGCCAGGAAAAAGGGATTGGCTCATTGGAGCCATAACTCATACTTTTGTGGGCTGACGAGAGGCTACTGTGAAATCTGCATCTGTCTGGAGCCATCAGCCCCCTCTATCTCCCGGTGTTCCAGAGGATGGTGGTTGTCCTTCCAGCGGTTCTGCTGTATATTGGAACCGGTTTGTTCCGGTGGTTTATATGCGTGAAATCGCATTACAATCTAATATCTCGTATAACTTATTTTTTGACGTAGGTTACGTATAGATATATTTTTGTTTATTCTCAAGACTTGGACGCCCATGACTAAGTTAATTTGAGCCAGGCTTTTGAACTTCCAACCGTGATCGATGTAGAATTCCAAGTGTAAGAGTGACCGCTGAGGTTCCACTTGTGTGTCGTCCGTCTCTGCGTTGTGCGACTGCTGCGTTCGTCAGTAGTGTGTCGTCCGTCTCTGCGTTGTGTGACTGCTGTGTTCGTCAGCGTTGTGTGTCGTGCTGCTAGGGGACAGACTGGAGCTGGAGATGGAGATGTGGTCTGGGGTTCAGACGCTACAGTAGACAGTGGTGAGCCACTTCACCATGTTCTACCAACACACTACCACAGAATGTGGGTGTGTTTGGATGAAGTTGTGAGTTTTAAGTTAGCATGCATGTTTGTATGTGTGTGTTTTTGTGTATGTGTTTTAAGTTAGCATGCGTGTGTGTGTGTGTGTGTGTGTGTGTGTGTGTGTGTGTGTGTGTGTGTGTGTGTGTGTGTGTGTGTGTGTGTGTGTGTGTGTAATTTAAGTGAGATTGTGTGTGCGTGTTTTAAATTAGCATGCATGTGTGTGTAATTTAAGTGAGATTGTGTGTGTTAAGTTAGCATGCATGTGTGTGTGTGATTTAAGTGTGTGTGTGTGTGTTATGAGTGAGAGTGAATGTATATGTGTCTGTGTTTTGAGTGTGTGTATATATTTGTGTGTGTGAATGTGGGTTTGCTTGGCTGTGGCACAGGTGAGCCGACCTTATCTGTGTGTGTGTGTGTGTGTGTGTGTGTGTGTGTGTGTGTGTGTGTGTGTGTGTGTGTGTGTGTGTGTGTGTGTGTGTGTGTGTGTGTGTGTGTGTGTGTGTGTGTGTGTGTGTGTGTGTGTGTGTGTCCACGCAGCTGGATGAACTCCAGATGACTCTTGAGACCAGCATGCCTAGAGAGAACACACGCACGCACACGCACGCACGCACGCACGCACGCACGCACGCACGCACGCACGCACGCACGCACACACACAGCCATTACCGAACCTCTGGCAGTTAATGATACATGGTGTGCATAGCATTAAGTCGTGACCGTCTCACACACACATGCCTCAGATTTCTCCTGGCATCTTAACATCTTCTTCTAAAATGTTATTTATGTGTGTATGTGAGGGCAAGGGTCCATGTGTGTGTGTGAGTGTGCATTCAGCTCCCTTGTTTTTGATATAATTTATTTTTATGACACATAAGCCGTCATAAGCCACCAATTTGCTCTGATCGATATTTGCAACCACGCTAAAGATTACGCCGTACGTAAACACGATCAAGATGGACTCCGCGTACCGTACAGGCTAATGCCCACCCGAGCTGTAGTTCTACCGCTGACCACTAGATGGACTCGGTGTTCCAAGCGTCTCCAGTGGTCTGGCTCGTCTTCCATTCCGACAAACCCTTTAATTCATAATGAGTGGTGATGGCTGCCATGACGGTCTGCATCTGAAATTAGATAAGTGAATCCATGTCCTCAGCAGTCTCTGGTACAATAAGTATATGGCATGAAGAGGATCCTTAATTATTATCTGGACGATAGCAATTCAAAATAAATATACAGTATTTTTATGTGTGTGTCTATAGATCACATTATACATGATGTGTGTGTGGTTCTTGAGATTCATTTTTTTGTGTGCATATTTATTATTTATGATATAAGTGTATATGTCTACGTAATACATAAATAAATACAAATTCATATCGGATATAAGGCTCACTGAAACCACCATTGAATGATTTGTTTTGGCCGCAATATTTGTTGTGCTCGTTTGTGGCTCACAGATTGCGCCCGTGTAGAAATTTAAAATAGTCGTGTGGTTATGAATAAGTAATGGCGGTTTTCAAACAAGCAACACACCGAGAAACAGATGCAGAGGGCCAAGTTCACATGCGCTCTCAAACAATCACCATGGCGACCGCGTTTTAAAGAGCGTCCGCGTTCGTGTGTGAGTGTACGTGCGTCTTCGCATCTGTGTGTGTGTGTGTGGCTGTGTGTGTGTGTGTGTCTGTGTGTGTGTGTGGCTGTGTGTGTGCGCGTGTGTGTGTTCCACTGCTTTATGAGCGATGGTTTGCATAAGCAGGCCAATTGTGTTGTACTTCGCCGGACGGTGTTGTGTGTGTGTGTGTCACAGTGACGGCTTAGCCTCTGTTTGGAGAGGCTGTTTCTCTGTTTGGTGAGGCTGTTTCTCTGTTTGGTGAGGCTGTTTCTCTGTTTGGTGAGGCTGTTTCTCTGTTTGGTGAGGCTGTTTCTCTGTTTGGTGAGGCTGTTTCTCTGTTTGGGTGAGGCTGTTTCTCTGTTTGGGTGAGGCTGTTTCTCTGTTTGGTGAGGCTGTTTCTCTGTTTGGTGAGGCTGTTTCTCTGTTTGGTGAGGCTGTTTCTCTGTTGGGTGAGGCCCTGCCTCTGTTTGGTGAGGCTGTTTCTCTGTTTGGTGAGGCTGTTTCTCTGTTTGGTGAGGCTGTTTCTCTGTTTGGTGAGGCTGTTTCTCTGTTTGGTGAGGCTGTTTCTCTGTTTGGTGAGGCTGTTTCTCTGTTTGGTGAGGCTGTTTCTCTGTTTGGTGAGGCTGTTTCTCTGTTTGGTAAGGCTGTTTCTCTGTTTGGTGAGGCTGTTTCTCTGTTTGGTGAGGCTGTTTCTCTGTTTGGTAAGGCTGTTTCTCTGTTTGGGTGAGGCTGTTTCTCTGTTTGGTCACGGCTGCTTGTGGCCAACTGTTTGGTGATGCTGATACATCTGTATCAGAGTAAGCGCTGTTTCTCTGTTTGAGGTGAGGATGCTGTTTCTCTGTTTGGTGAGGCTGTTTCTCTGTTTGGTAAGGCTGTTTCTCTGTTTGGTGAGGCTGTTTCTCTGTTTGGTGAGGCTGTTTCTCTGTTTGGTAAGGCTGTTTCTCTGTTTGGGTGAGGCTGTTTCTCTGTTTGGTGAGGCTGTTTCTCTGTGTTCACGGCTGCTTGTGGCCAACTGCTGTTGTGTGATCTCATACAAAAAAAACAGAGAAGAAAACAACAACACTGGAGTGGCGGACGAAGAAGAGGAGCGGGTGGAGGTGTGAGTGTGGTATCAGACGGGCCTTGTGGAGGAGCTGAATAATACCTCTGAATCTGAAACCCTGTGAAGGCAAGGTGTCGAGGAGGCCGTTCCCTCTCTGGTGTTCATAAGATGGCGGCTTTGGCCGTCATTAGACCCACAACACGTCGTGTGCGTGTTTCTTTTTCCTCCGTCCCATGATGACTTCTCCATATGGTAACAACCTCACCCTCTCACATCTGGTGAGCCGTGAACGTTCTCCCCTGAATCATCGCCGCTTGAAGTCGGTCTGTAAACCCTTCCCGCTCCCGCGTGGGAATAAACAAGCGATGGCGTCGGCCCTGCTGCTCGTTATGCAACACAGGGCTGGGATAGATCTCCCACAATGCACCCCTTTAATTAGGAACACATGAGCCCCCCCGACCTCTGGGGGCAGCGCAGAGATACAGTCCCACCTCGGGAGATATCGTCTCGCCGGTGGGCAGGCTGTCAGGCATTTTGTTTTCTTACACTGCGAACAATGGGAGGAGGAGAGGGAGAGCAGAGGACCGAGAGAGACACTCAGTGATAAAGAACTGAGGGGAGAGAGAGAGAGAGAGGGAGAGGGAGGGAGGGAGAGAGAGAGAGGGAACGACAGAGAGAGAGAGAACGTCAGAGAGAGAGAACAACGGAGAAAGAGAGAGAGGATCTCAACAGAGGGACGGGAGGAGGATAGAGGATCATCCAAGCTGTTCCGTGTGAGAAGGCAGAAAATAAACAATCCCGTTGTTCGTTTATGGCAAATATCGGTCATGTTGAGGGGCATGGTGCTGGAGGATGCCCACAGGTTGGTTGACTCGAGGTTTTGGGGTCACGAAAACCCAGAACTCCAGCGTGACTCAGACGCCACTAACCACTTGAGGCTGCCACATGACTAATCTGGTTTTACGGTGTGAATGAAGTCATGTGTGTGTCCTCCGTCTCTCTGTTAGTCCCTCGTACCCGAGCCGGGCCGTGGTGTTGTTAATGAACCGAGCCCGGGGGGGCAGAGCAGAGGCTCCCTGTAAGATAGACACAGAGGTAACAGGATGTCTCTTTTTATTACAAGGAGGTGGTTAGAGACAAGGGGGAGGGAGGGAGGGGCTGAGGTGAGGTCCCGGGACGGGCGGCGAGGGATGACATCATGACAGCGCACTTCATCAAAGCCCCGCTCCGTCTGTTTGGATACCTGCCGAGCACGGGGGAACACACACACACACACACACACACACACACACACACACACACACACACACACACACACACACACACACACACACACACACACACACACACACACACACATACTGAAACGCACAAAAACACACACACACACACACACAGAAACACATGCTGAAACACACACAAACACACACTCAAAATCACCCGGTGAGAACACACATTCTGCTTTCTGCTCTGCTTCAGTCACTAGGAGATCCACCAGATACCACTTTGTTTTATACCTATTTGGGTGTTTTTGAGTGTCCGGGTGTGTACGTGTGTTTGAGCATGTGTGTGTGTTTTTGAGAGTGTGCGTGTGTGTGTTTTTGAGAGTGTGTGTGTGAGCAAGATGGAGTAGCAGCATAGCCTTACAGCTCTGGGCCGGGCTGTCCTCTCCCGGTCCAGAGAGATGAGCGCACCAGGCCACGCCCTTTTACAGGAGTTTGTCTGTTGTTGCCATGGACAAGTAGCACTGTATCTCCCCCCCACACACACACACACACACACACACACACACACACACACACACACACACACACACACACACACCACCACACACACACACACACACACACACACACACCACACACACACCCATCTGTCTTTTCAATATTTGAACACATTCACACACAGATATCTAGCGTGTCTGCAAATACACTCAGTCAGACTTCACATGTGTAGTTGAGAGAGAGAGAGAGGGAGGGAGAGAGAGAGAGAGAGGGAGGGAGGGAGAGAGAGAGAGAGAGAGAGAGAGAGAGAGAGAGAGAGAGGGAGAGAGAGAGAGAGAGAGAGAGAGAGAGAGAGAGAGAGAGAGAGAGAGAGAGAGAGAGAGAGAGAGAGAGAGGGAAAGAGAGAGAGAGAGAGAGAGAGGGAAAGAGTGTGAGGGAGAGAGAGTGGGAGAGAGAGAGAGAGAGTGGGAGAGAGAGAGAGAGTGGGAGAGGGAGAGAGAGAGAGAGAGAGTAGGAGAGAGAGAGTGGGAGAGAGGGAGGAGAGAGAGAGGGAGAGAGAGTTTGAGTAAGAGAGAGAGATCTGAATCATGTCTTTTCACACGCTTGTTGATTTGCAGATGGCTTAAATCTTCTATCCAAACAACCCATTTGTCATTCACGTGTGACAAAACAATGTCCACTTTTTCACGTTTAAAATTGTTATTCTGAAGCCCTCCGTCCTCCTAACTCGATGGGCCCCGTCTCACTCGAGGCGTCTTCAGGAGTGTGTGTGTGTGTGTGTGTGTGTGTGTGTGTGTGTGTGTGTGTGTGTGTGTGTGTGTGTGTGTGTGTGTCAGTGGGTAGTTGTGTGTGTGTTGTGTGTTGCTGGGGGTCTCTGTCCGTCACTCCCCCACGATTCAGAGATGACCAGGCTGTCATTCAGGCCTGCTTACTATTTGTCAGATGTCAGTCATTCCTGCCAGCTAGCTATGGCTTGGTGTGGGAGGAGGGGGTGGTGAGGGGGGGTGGGTCGGAGGGTGCGGGGTGTTGCGTTGTGGAGCGGTGGTTGAGGGAGGGTGGGGTCGGGGGTGGTGGTGGGGTGGGGCGTGGTCGTTGGGGGTGGTTGAGAGGGGGGGGGGGGGGGTTAAGGGCTCTTAAACACCCACAGCTGTTCGCAGGCAGGAAGGAGGGAGGAGAAAAAGGAACACGAGAGGGAGGTTTGGCTGGCTGGATCACTGACTGACTGACTTAACGACTGACTGACTTAACGACTGACTGACTCAATGACTGGATGACTGGATCACTGACTGACTGACTTAACGACTGACTGACTCAATGACTGGATGACTGGATCACTGTCTGACCGACTGACTGACTGTGGATCCCCCCCCCCCCTTCCACACCCCCTCCTCAAACCATGAGGCGTGTCCCCGACGGGCCCCGTGTCCCCGACGGGCCCCCGTGTCCCCGACGGGCCCCGTGCCCCCGACGGGCCCCGTGTCCCCGACGGGCCCCGTGTCCCCGACGGGCCCCGTGTCCCCGACGGGCCCCGTGTCCCCGACGGGCCCCGTGCCCCCGACGGGCCCCGTGTCCCCGACGGGCCCCGTGTCCCCGACGGGCCCCGACGGGCCCCGTGTCCCCGACGGGCCCCGTGTCCCCGACGGGCCCCGTGCCCCCGACGGGCCCCGTGCCCCCGACGGGCCCCGTGCCCCCGACGGGCCCTCACTGGCTCACACTGCCGGGGTCGCCGGTGTCCACCATCCAGGGGCGACCAGTTGTGCGTGCGTGCGTGCGTGCGTGCGTGCGTGCTTGCGTGCGTGTGGTGCAGGCGTGTGTGCGTGTGTGCGTGCGTGCGTGCGTGCGTGGCGTGCGTGCGTTTGCTTGCGTGCGTTGCGTGCGGCGTTGCGTGCGTGCGTGTGTGTGTGTGTGTGTGTGTGCGGATGGAGGGGCCGAGGGATGGTCGATGTCACAGAGCCGATAGAAGGGCGGATGAGGGACAGCTTGGCGTGAACGCGGTTTGTGCCGCAAGATGTGGTGGGGGGGTAGGGGTTTGGCAGAGGGAGGGCGGGTGTGGGAGAGAGGCGGGGGGCAGGTGTTGGCAGATGGGGGCTGGAGAGCGGGTCGCTGTGTCTGTATCGTGCGGGCGCCACGCGGCCCCCCCAGCTCCACTCCAGCGCGCCACATTGTTTCCGTTTATATTTTATTCTACCCGACTCGTTTTCTGCGTTTCCTCGCTGGCGTCGTTTCTCGTCTCCCCATTGTCCCCCCCCCCCCCCCCCCCCCCCCCCCCCCCCCCCCCCCCCCCCCCCCCCCCTCCCTCCCCCCCCCCCCCCCCCCCCCCCCCCCCCTCCCCCCCCCCCCGTCTGTGCTGTTCTCCTCCCCCCCGCTAATTGAATTTCCTCGCGGTGCCTTTTCATGTTCCCGCTGCCTCTTCACTTTGTCGTGTTCTGGGGTGGGTGTCTTTGTGCTGATGAGTGGAGGTGGGGGGGGGCTATTGTCCTGTTCTCTGATTGGGTGTGTGTGTGATAAGATATCTCACCTCCAATCTCTTTACGCTGCCCAATTAGGCCCGTGGTGGGAGTTTGTCTCCCTCTCTCTCTCTCTCGCGTTCTGTCCCTCTCTCTTTCTCTTTCGGTCTCGCTCTCACTCCCATCCAGACCCCCGCAACTCTTCATCCTGATTGTCTGTCTGTCTGTCTGTCTGTCTGTCTGTCTGTCTGTCTGTCTGTCTGTCTCTCTGTCTCTCTGTCTCTCTGTGTCTCTCTCTCTCTCTCTCTCTCTCTCTCTCTCTCTCTCTCTCTCTCTCTCTGTCTCTCTCTCTCTCTCTCTCTCTCTCTCTCTCTCTCTCTCTCTCTCTCTCTCTCTCTCTCTCTCTCTCTCTCTCTCTCTCTCTCTCTCTCTCTCTCTCTCTTTTGTGTGGGCTGTCAGTCTCCTCATTCTCTCTCATTGATGCCCAATAGCGGGCCAGTCTTGTCTCCATGGTGACCTCATCATTTCCGCCCCCTTATCCCACCACCAGCCATACCGCTGTGGCTGTAACTTCCCCTCCATCTACAGTATGAAGCCCCCCCATATCGTCTCAATCCCTCTCTCTCTCTCTCTCTCTCTCTCTCTCTCTCTCTCTCTCTCTCTCTCTCTCTCTCTCTCTCTCTCTCTCTCTCTCTCTCCCTCTCCCTCTCTCTCTCTCTCCCCTCTCTCTCCCTCCCTCTCTCTCTCTCTCTCTCTCTCTCTCTCTCTCTCTCTCTCTCTCTCTCTCTCTCTCTCTCTCTCTCTCTCTCTCTCTCTCTCTCTCTCTCTCTCTCTCTCTCTCTCTCTCTCTCTCTCTCTCTCTCTCTCTCTCTCTCCCTCTCCCTCTCCCTTTTCTCTCTCCCTCTCTCTCTCTCTCTCTCTCTCTCTCTCTCTCTCGTCCTTTCATCCATCCTTCTGTGTACTCTGGTTCTGCCAAGATCTCCCGATCGGTCCAGAGGGGAGGGGGGGGGGTGGTTGTGGGGGTGGTGGTTGCGATGGTGGAGGTGGTGGGGTGGTGGTGGTGGTTGGTGGTGGGGGTGGGTTTCAGAGAGTTGACTGGGGGCCCTTGGCTTCCCACAGACTGATGCTGTAAAAAACAGAGTGGAATGGCATTTGTGAAGCGCAGTGTGATGGATGAAGGAGGAAGTGGCCAGCGGGCCATCGGGTCCCGTGTGGCCAGCGGGCCGTCGGGTCCCGTGTGGCCAGCGGGCCGTCGGGTCCCGTGTGGCCCGTCTCCATGTGGGTGCAGCCTGTGTCCGCGCGGCCGGAGTGGAGAGGATGGGCGTGATGAATTCACCCCATCTCCTTTTCTGCTCACCGATGTTTGTGCGGCTGATCAATCCTCCCCTCGATCGATGGCCGGTGACTAGATAACCAATCCCCTCGCAGACGAAGAATGGCCGTCCAGGGCGAGGCTGAGCTTAATTAATTAGTGCATCTCACACACTGGGAGGCTGGGAGAGGGCCAGGGCGCACACACACATATGGGCACGTAGATATGCATACACACGCACGCACATGCACGCGCACACACGTATGCATGAACGCACACACACATATGCATGAGAAAATCCATACATAAGCACACACACACACACACACACACACACACACACACACACACACACACACACACACACACACACACACACACACACACACACACATGATGTATGCATGAACGCACTCATACGTGAGAAAAGGCATACATATGCACACACAAATACACACACAGATAGCCCTTCACACATATGTGCACACACACACACACACACATACTCAAAGCACATATGCACACACACACGTACCTACACACACGTACCTACACACATTTACACACACGTGCACACACAGGCCCAATTATACACTCTCCTTCAGCAGTGATGAATGTCGCTCAATGGAAGCGAAAGGGCATCGCTCTGTCTCGGGTCCCAACACAGACACCTCGCACCCTGGCAGCGGGGGGTCCGGTGGGGGGGGGGTCTGGCAGTGGGGGTCCAGAGGGGGGGGGCGTCTGGCAGCGGGGGTCCGGGGGGGGAGGTGGTCTGGCAGTGGGGGTGGTGGCGGCGGAGAAAGGTTATCAGGTTATCAATGGCCGAGGCAAATTAGAATGGATCAGAGTGGGATCAGAAGACGCTTAGGAGGCCGATCGATGAGGGGTCGAGACGCAGAGGTGGAGATGGTATCCATTCTGCCCCGACACCTCTGGCTGAGCACTGCTACCTCCACCCACTGCACCACCACCACCAC
This sequence comes from Melanogrammus aeglefinus, assembly GCA_900291075.1. NCBI lineage: Eukaryota > Metazoa > Chordata > Actinopteri > Gadiformes > Gadidae > Melanogrammus > Melanogrammus aeglefinus. The sequence goes on from OLKM01002231.1 coordinate 34,438, forward strand.
CACCACCACCACCACCACCAGCGCTACCTCCAGCCACTGCACCACCACCACCACCACCACCACCACCTCCACCACCTCCACCACCAGCGCTACCTCCAGCCACTGCACCACCACCACCACAGCTACCTCCACCCACTGCACCACCACCACCAGCACCACCTCCACCCACTGCACCACCACCACCACCTCCACCCACTGCACCACCACACCACCACCACCACCACCACCACCATCCACCACCACCACCACCAGCGCTACCTACAGCCACTGCACCACCACCACCACCAGCGCTACCTCCACCCACCACCACCACCACCACCACCACCACCACCACCCCACCACCACCACCACCACCACCACCACCCACCACCACCACCACCACGCTACCTCCAGCCACTGCACCACTACCACCACCACCACCAAAGCTATCTCCACCAACCACCACCACCACCACCCACCACCACCATCCAGCGCTACCTCCACCCACTGCACCACCACCACCACTACCTCCATCATCACCACCTCCACCACCACCACGACCACCACCACCACCACACCTACCTCCACCATCACCCATCACCACCTCAACCACCACCACCACCACACACCACCACCACCACCACCACCACCACCACCACGCTACCTCCACCCACTGCACCACCACCACCAACCACCAGCGCTACCTCCACCCACTGCACCACCACCACCACCACCACCACCAGCGCTACCTCCACCCACCACCACCATCAGCGCTACCTCCACCCACTGCACCACCACCACCACCACCACCACCACCACCACCACCACCACCACCACCACCACCACCACCACCACCACGCTACCTCCACCCCACTGCGCTACCTCCACCACTGCACCACCACCACCACCAGCGCTACCTCCACCCACCACCGTCAGCGCTACCCTCCACCCACCACCCACCACCACCACCACCACCACCACCACCACCACCACCATCTGCTACCTCCACCCACCACCAACAGCGCTACCTCCACCCACCACCACCAGCGCTACCTCCACCCACTGCACCACCACAACCGCTACCTCCACCCACCACCACCACCTCCACCACCACCACCACCTCCACCACCACCACCACCACCCCGACCTTCACCCACCTCCACCACCACCCACACCACCACCACCCACCACCACCACCACCACCGTCACCACCACCACCACCACCACCACCACCCACCACACCACCACCACCACCACCACCCACCACCACCACCACCACCACCACCACCACCAACACCACCACCACCACCACCACCCACCACCACCACCTCCACCACCTCCACCACCTGTCCCTGCCCTGCTGCTGCTGTTGTTCTACTGCAGGCTACAGCAGACTGTCTGCTTTAAGCAACAAACGCTCCAGCTGTGAATCAAGGTTCATATTTTAAGAGTGACAAAAAAATCATTGTATTGTTTTAACGGCGCAAAGAAGACAGACGGGAGTGTAGCTGAGCTGCATTTGTTGACCCGTATAGGACTCATTAAGATGCAGTAATTCTAAAACAGTATTTCATTTCAGTATTCTGGGATTTACAGGGCTCGTCGCGGGGTGAAATGTACTCTGCGTTCGGGACGACAGCGACTCCAAGGTCATTATCGTAATTGTATGTTTAATTTTATCGCGTGACAAAAAACTATGAAGTGACCCAAAAACCACCAGCAGTGTTTTTGGTCCGTCTAAACACTTTGGGAGAGAGTGATTTATCCTACGGCGCATGAAAACAATGCTGCATACGTTGCGTGCGGCGAGGTGAAACACATTGCGCTCTTGTTTATGTTTGTTTGCATTGCCCTCTTTTTGTCACTGTTAGGAACCACATTATACCGTTGGCCTCATGCTTTTACGTTAATGTTGAACTCCCTCATTGTTATTCCCTCTGGCGTCTGTTGCTCTACTACGACATGTGTGTGCAGTCCTGTTTGTTTCAGATATAATACACATGTGCGTGTCTCTCTGTGCGGTCCATCCATAGGAGCCTTTGTAGCGCCTGGGCTGGGGCGATCCAGTATACACACAACGCTGTATGCATTGGACCCGTAAAACGTGCACATACACATAGTTTGTGATTATTTACAGTCCAAAACGTAAGAAGAGCTCCCATCACTAATCTGGCACATTGCGCCCCGCGCAACAGAACTGGAGATACCAGGTTGCATTCAAAGTGTTGCCGGGAGACATGTGCGGGCAGCAGGCGGGCATGGTGTGTAACCGTATACCGAACATGCGTTGGAAAACGCTACATGCATGGCATGGCTTTGTGGTTCCACGGTTCCGGAGGAAGTGGCGTTCCTAGCGTCCTCACGGGGCTCCGACGGGGCCTGCCTCACTCCTTGTGTTCTTCTCCTGAGGTCAAGTCTCTGATTAGCCGCTGAGACTTGGATTTCATGAGGTCATCCATGGTGTCACATTCTGGAAAGCGCAAACATACAATCATCCGCCCACGCGCACGCATGTGAACGCCTCACGTGCACGCCGACATTCGTACGCATGAACAGACATGCATGTGTACACGAAAGGATGAGGCAGAATCAGCCCGATGCGATTTGCCTGTAATCCAGAGTTCAGCTGTTAAAGTAAGAGACGTTTATACAACCGTTAAGTACACAACACACTAACGGCATCACACGCACATGTAGGTAGAGATTGGCCCTTACCGCGCTGGTGTTTGCTCATTAAAGCCTCGTTGTCCCAACCCGATCATCATGTCACGTTTAATTACTTGGGAATTCCAAATATCCATGGCAGCCATCTTTCTCGGTTGAGTTACATATTCATCACAGTTTTGTCGAGCACAAATCCCAACTCGACGTCCACAAACCGCTTCATTGTGAGTCGGAAGCCCGGAGGGGGAAGAAAAAGAAGAGACGGGGGTAACTGGAGTAGAACCAAAAGAAGGGAAACTATTTAGTGCAAACTCATCAGGGCCTTGTCACGTCTGAAGCCGGACGGTGCAGGATAGGTTCTGGGGTTGGCCAACAAAAGGCCCTTTGTTGTCATGTAGTCAAACAGCAATGTTTAAAAAAGCAACTCATTTCTTTGGTGCTTCAGAAGCACAAGTATGACATCTTGGGCGATCCCAAAGGCTTTGTGGGTAATTCAACCATTGAGGAGATTATGAGAGTTGCCGGTTTGAACTGCAGTGACATATTGTTTATTTTTGAGCAACTCTTTTCATTTTTTTGCCTGAATTGCCCGAGCTGCAGATGTTTGTTTTATGTGCCCTTGGATTTCCATAGGAGAGCGATTTGTGTTGTGATTCATGCGGTTCTCTGGGCTGCACCTGTGCACAACAAAGCCAGCAGTATCACTCATCCACGAGCAGAGCAGGAAACTCATGAAATATGGCGTTCGAACATTCTCTCCCCGAACATGCCCAAGCACTGACCTCACCGCACACACACACACACACACACACACACACACACACACACACACACACACACACACACACCACACACACACACACACACACACACACACACCACCAGCCGGCAGGAGGTTGTAACGTCAGTCTCCCCCTCAAACTAATCTGGCTCCTTGTCGCCTGTCTCCTGGATCAGTCCGAGGGGGAGAGGGGTCCCCGTTGGGACTGAAGCCACAGAGCGGCGACAGACAGGAAAGGAAAGGAATTATCGATTTTGAAAATGCCAAATTCAACAGTGCGGGAAAAGGTTGGTAATTCGACAAGGGCTCGGGGTTGCGTCTATATAAAAAAAATAAAACGTATGAAAAATAAAAGCGCATGTCTCCAATTTCGCCGCTTTTTTCTTGTGGGAAATGTGGTATTCATTTAATTTGTCAACGTATGGATTTTTTTGGTAGCCATTTCTTTTTTTCTGGGGGGGGTGGGAGGTAGCTGTGCGTTGCAGTGAAGGCTGTGACGGCTGCAGGGGGGCAGCCCTCCGTCAGAGCTGACAGCTGTGACAGTAATGCCGCCTGTGGCAGCCATGCGTCAGACCTGGACAGCCAATGTGTGCCGCATCAATCAGGGAGTAATGCCGCCTGTGGCTGCTAATGGGACCGCCGGGACCAGCCAATGTGTGCCGCATCAATCAGGGGGTCCCGGGCACGCTCACTCAAATGGCCCTCCTTACTCACTCAACACACAGCAGATGTCCTCCCCCCCCCCCGTCCAGCCACCCCAGGATCCACCAGTGTGCGTATGAATAATGTGCGGTTCAGTGCGAAACGACACATCTTGTGCTGCTGTGCGTGTGCGACAGAGCGGCAGGGTGTGTGCGCACACAACAAGGAATGTAGTTGTTGTTTGTGAGCACCTTTGCCCCCCCCCCCCGACCCAGAGCCAAAAAAACAAAAGCAGTCTCCTTGTTCACATCGGTACCGAACAACAAACAGAAAATGGAACCACATGTTATTCTGTAATGGCTAATCCATGTGTAATCTCTCTCACCTGAAGGGCCCAGGGCATTCTGACCCTGTGTGTGGCTGTTCCTACCATGTCCAGTAAAGCACACAGAATGATCCTGCTGTTAGTGCTGCCTCTATCTCTACCACTCTCTCTCTCTCTCTCTCTCTCTCTCTCTCTCTCTCTCTCTCTCTCTCTCTCTCTCTCTCTCTCTCTCTCTCTCTCTCTCTCTCTCTCTCTCTCTCTCTCTCTCTCTCTCTCTCTCTCTCTCTCTCTCTCTCTCTCTCTCTCTCTCTCTCTCTCTCTCTCTCTCTCTCTCTCTCTCTCTCTCTCTGTCTCTCTCTCTCTCTCTCTCTCTCTCTCTCTCTCTCTCTCTCTCTCTCTCTCTCAGTCTCTTGCTCTCTCTCTCTCTCTCTCTCTCTCTCTCTCTCTCTCTCTCTGTCTCTCATCTCTGTCTCTCTCTCTCTCTCTCTCTCTCTCTCTCTCTCTCTCTCTCTCTCTCTCTCTCTCTCACTATATCTGTCTTTCATTTCTTTCACTCTCTATCATTATCTGGCTCTCTCTCTCTCACTATATCTATCTTTCATTTCTTTCACTCTCTATCATTATCTGTCTCTCTCTCTCTCACTCTGTCTAAATATATAATATACAGTATGTCTTATTCTTTTTCATTGTCTTTCGTTCTCTCTCTGTCTCTGTCTCGTATTCGCTCTTCCTCTCCCAGTATGATGGAAATGGTTCATCTTTCCCAAGCTTTGATGAAGTCGGTCACGGGGGTGGTGGAGGTGGTGATGGAGGTGTGGTGGTGGTGATGGAGGTGGTGGTGGTGTCACTCCTTCACCTCGCCCCCCCCGGTGAGGTACTGAATCGACATGCCGGCGGTCACTGGAGCAAGGCATCGATCCCCCCCTTCAGCACCCCTCCTGGGAGAATGGGGGGGTGGTGGTGATGGGAGTGGGGTTGGTGGTGATCAGTTTCTGGTACGGTACAAACTGCTGAGACAGAGAGGGGACCCACTGGCCTGGGGCAGGCACAAGGTTGATGGGATCAGTTTCTGGTACGGTACAAACTGCTGAGACAGAGAGGGGACCCACTGGCCTGGGGCAGGCACAACGTCTGATGGGGCGGTTGGCCCGGAAAAATGGTTTCATTTGAATTAATAAAATGTTTGTTGAGAAGTCACTCCGAAAGTGTGTGTGTGTGTGTGTGTGTGTGTGTCTGTGTGTGTGTGTGTGTGAGAGAGTGTGTGTGTGTGTGTGTTAGAGGACGGTCTAAAACACTTCATTCCAAGCTGTCGGTAGAGTCGCTCCGGGAGTACAGCAGCCATAATGTATTCCTGCGTCTGTTTTTCAGCTCTCCTCCCTGGTTCGTCCTGATCGCCTATGCATGCCTGTCCTATTGTTCCCCTTAGCATACAGCCGCCTCCGTAATTACAGCCTATGGATCCTCCGACAGCCAGCGTGCTCGTATGGATCGACTTGTACCCGCTTATTTGTTACACAGGAAGCTGTCCTGCTCAGCACTGGCACTGGCAGGAACCAACCCCCCCCCCCCCCCCCCACCACCAAACTCTGTACCTGAGACCCTTCCTCTAATTACACAATGACGTCATCACTGCCTGAGACCCCCACAATATGTCCCCGCTCAATACGCCCCCTCTCACGCCAACACCTCCTTCCAGGACGGTCCTTCGGCATATTTAAAAAGTCCTCATGAGTATTTATCTGGCTTTCTATCTAGCACTCTATCTCTATCACGCTATTTATCTATCTATTTGTTTATTTGTATATATTTGTCTGTCTGTCTGTCTCTCTGTCTGTCTGTCCGTCTGTCTCACTGTCTGTCTGTCTGTCTGTGGGTCCCTCTCTCTTCTTGACATGGATGTGCATTCCCCCCCCCCCCCCCGCCGACCCCCTCGCTTCGGCAGTAATGTCCCTAAGAATGGGGTAATTAGGGCGTCCGCGGGGTAATTACCAGAGAGTTTGGTTGTTTAATTAGGGCCTTCCTCCTGGGGACCGTCTCAGCCTGGTGACAGGGGGGGAGAGAGAGAGGGGGTGAGGGGGAGAGAGAGGGAGTGGGTGTAGAATAGAAGGGGGTGAGGGTAGGAAAGAGGGAAGGGGGAGGGAGGGCGAGAGAGGTGAGAACGAGGCTTGAGGGAAAAGGCATTAAGGGCTCCTGAGTAAAGTCATGGAAAAGGATTAAATAATCCTGTCTGAATGCTGTGGTTGTGTCATTCCTCTGTAACTGCTTAACGACTGTTCTCCGCTGGGTTTACAGGCCCAGAGCTGGCGCACTGCTCCACGGACCATAGACTCTGTTCAGGACTTATTAAACCGTTAGTGGACGCGTCCATACATTAGGAAGACTGTTTTGGTCGTGTGGCAGTCTGAGCTCATGCTAGGAATAGCATCGTAAGGCATCGTGCAAAGAACAAACACGTGGGTACAGAGTTTTTATTTGTGTTATTTATTTATTAATATTTAGTTTCCTGACCGTGTTAAATCGGTGGATCGATGGCAGTAATAATAATAATATATTTAATTTGTATAGCATTCAGAAATCCCAAAGTGCTACATGTAGTTGGCATGTCGTTTGGAGTTTTCTTTTGTTTGTTTGTACAAGCTTACATCGCCTTTAAGACGTGTAACAGACCGCATACAAACACTAGACAACAAACTAGGGAATGTGAAACGCAGTGTAAATGCCCGGTCCAAGATGTAGTACAAGGGATCACTGAGAGGTAAAAAACGTTTTAAATGGCTTCAATAACTCTTAACTATGATGAACAGTTTGATGGAGGTGGAAACTAAACACTTTGTCTCCACATTTAGATTGCACTGAAGTCTGTTTTTATGTTTTTTTGTACGTAGTACTAAGTACTAACCATTTCTCACACGATGTGTCTATTCAATCATGTGGTCGTGTTACGCAACCAAGTATGCACCCATGGAAAATAATGAACCAGCATCTAACTGGCTAGTCGTTAATTTTAAAGTATTCTTTAGGGGGAGCCGATATTCTTCCAATCAACTGATGCATCCCTTACATCAGTTCACTCCAACCTGCAGTATTTAACAGTCATAACATTTGAAGTACTCTGGTATCTACTTGGCAGTGGATTAATGGCCTCATACAGACTGGTCGCTCTTCATACGATTTCTATGGCCAAAATATCTAGACCTAGATAGATGGGATTCATTTTGGCACGATTTTAATGTGAGGGTTCTAATTCACTTTAAGTATCCGAATTACAGCGGCTAGCGTCGGATGCTAACTCAGGCTGTGGTGAAGCCTCAGCTTATCAAACGATGGAGAAAAAGCCAAGGACAGGGACTGAGGAGAACTATTGCTGTTTCTGCTTCTGATGGCCTGGGAAACACAGCGCTTGACAGACCCTTGTCTGATGTTCCCACCCTGAATACACGTGACCAATGAGAACCAGACATTAGCCCTTCCACCTCCCCCCTCGGATCACGACCCCCACCCCACCACTCACTCGCACTCCAAAGAGGGAAAAGAAGAAAAAGAAAATTCTGTGGAGTTGGAGCATTTGCAGGGCAAAGGGTAACGAGGTCGAAAGCCCAAACCAGGAGGGCAGAGGAATTCAGTCTGCCGCGGCCGGAAAGAAGAGCCGGACTACACCGTCTCCGTCCAGAAATAGGCCGTTCGGAGGAAGTTCCTGCCAAAAGAAGAACGTGTCCGAATTCAACCCTAAATCGATATGTGTGGGGTATAAGCGGTGTGTCCTGATCACGTTAGAAGGATCAGGATCATCTGGAGGCCATTATGATGAAGACTGTGTTTCATTTCCCTGCAGTTTGTTGGCACTGGGAGTGTGTTAGTCTGTTTAACACCGGCCCTGGAAGAACGCGTCAGAGTGCTCCGTGAAATTGAAAAGACCTGTCGGACACATTCCCCCGTGCGTGATCTGTAAACATCCACCTTCCTCTTCCTCCTCCCTTGTTTGGATCCTGTTGGCCGGGATGGAGGCCTCTTTGATGAGTGTTTACTTGTTTACGTCCGGAGGTTTACTTTGTGTTATGAGCGCCTGCTCGCATGTAAAGCGCGTACGGCTGACGGTAACAGACACGCTCATAACTCAGCACACGGGATGGAGATGTTAGCGCGACCGAACCCGTCCCTGACTGATGTGTTGACTGGCAGCGACCCTTTTGAACTGCTGATCTGCGACCCGTGCCCTTATCTGGGCGGCCGTATTTAGCAAGGAAGAGGACTGACGTCTGGGAAAGGTATTATCATGACAACGGATTTGGGTTGCATCGCTGATTCATTTGTCAATTAAACAGTTATGAAAAAAAGAAGGAAACGCCGAAATGTTGTCGTTGCTTGCTTGTTCCAATGCCAAAAAAATAACACAAATGTACGAACTTTGTGAACTTTAGTATAAAGCCATCTGCAAAATAACAAACTAATATAAGCATTTCCAAAAGCAGCCTGTTTGGTCTATTACTTGACAAACGGATGATTAATACATGATGAAATCATAATGGATTCATATTAGGTCAATCTGTTGCCTGTGATCTCGCTGGTGTCATGCGTCCCATTTCCCACATGGCCTCGTCCCCTCTCCTCAGCAGCAGGTTGTAAACTCTCCCTGATCACCGCCTAAGACCCTCCCATTCCCTGGTTTCCTAGGGCCCAATGACAGACATGTGTTTCCCATAACCACGTTCAAAAGGATGAATCAGGAGTTATTGTAACCGGGGCAGATGTGACATGGAACCGATCCGCTGGGGGATATTACACATAGTGGCTTTGACAGATGCAGAAGACAGACGGTGGACGTCCCAGTGAGTTAGGGGGCATGTGTGTGTGTGGGGTGGGGGGGGGGGGGTGAGGGTGGAGAAATGAATGGATGAGGGACATGGAGGTGACCTTGTGAGATCATCGTGATATTCACGGTTGTGTTTCACCGATGAATATCCGGCCTTGGTTGGGCAGCGATTGATTCAGGCCAATCAGAGTGATGCTCGGTCTCCTAAAACTCCCTCCCCCAGAGCACTGATTGGGCCTCGCGTTTTAAACATTTTGGAAATAGCTTTCAACTGGATCGAGGCTGGACCAATCTAGAGGTAAACCGAATTTGACATCGCGAAATTGGGACGGTCTCAAGAGGCTGCCGTCGGAGAGGTGGAAGAGGAGATGGCTGCTCTCTCACCCTCTTGGAAACATCAGTGAGGGTAAAACAGCAGAACCATGACCCATTCTCCACTCACCTCTGACCGCAAGACAGGAGGACCCAAAACGAAAAAAACACCAGACTTTGAATCCTCAACCTCCCGAACACCAGGTTGAACTTTTATTTGGTTCTTGGCAAGTATATATCACACTTTGTAAATGTCAGCCATCAGGTGAAATGGACGGTTCATATGAGTGTAAACCGAGAAGGGACCAAAGCGAGGCTATTTCCAGCGGGGTCCTGGCACTGGCAGATAGTTATGGGGCCGGGTCGGGTGGTCAACATATGAACATGTCCGACACGCCGCAGCCGCTATCTCTGTCAGCGTGGGGTGCTGGCGTGTTTCCCCGGGAATGTGAGAACATCCCCCGGCTTAGTGCGTCCACAGGTAGAGACGCCACCTTAAGGGAAATAAACCTAGACACACTCGACACTCGACACTTTGTCTTTATTAGAATGTTTCTGATTGTTTCTGATTACTGTGGTTCACGAATGGTAAAACGTTTGGCATCCTTCCACAAGTTAATGATTTCTTAAGAGTGTTGGATTCCGCGGATAGAGTGTGTTACTTATTTTCTCCCAACAAAAGACGAGAACAACATTTGTTGTGTGTATGTTCCTCGCGCTTCTATTGACTGATTGATTGCACAACATATAATTAGTCCCTCGAAACTGTTTCAGTGTCTTTGTTCCCATGATACAGAAATAACTGAACTCTAAATAGAACCCACCCCTCCTTCTTCCCGGTGTCTGCCTGTGCACAGCAGTCACCTGACTCCTCTGCCTCAATTAAAATGATTTATCTCCTAAAAAACATTGTACTTTAGAATCCATTTCAGGGAATTAAAGAAAAACTTAAAACAAACAACAAAGCCTTCGCTATCGTCTGACCCTCGCCGACTGCAGCTATCTGCTGCATCCGCTTCCTCCCTCTCGGAGAGCAGCCTCTCCAATTAGTGGACAAAAACAGGAGCGCTATTGGAACAGCACCAGCAGAAAACACATCTTTATGAGACCTTCTGCGGCGAAGGTGGAACGCAGGGAGTGTCTTATCTTACGGAATAGTGTATGCAGTCGAACGTCCCTCCCTCAGCCGTTCTCTGTAACCTTGTCATCTGGCTCTCTCTCTCATCTGTGTGGGTGGGTTGTGGGGGGTGGTGGGGGGTTGTGGGGGTGGGAGGGGAGGTGGGTGGGTGGGGGGTTCGAAAGCTGCGAGCACCCATCCTTTACATCCCCGACGAGGGAGGGAGAGGGAGAAACTAGACTTTCCTAGTTGAGCCAGACTGTTAAAAATAATTAACTCTCAGCTCTTAAGCGGGACGAGACCGCGGATCAATAGCGCTCCCAAACAGGGCCGGGGCCGTTCCTCACCGATGATATTAGAAAGTATAAACCGACAGCAGCGGCAGCAGCAGCAGCAGCAGCAGCAGCGACGCTCTCTCCGTGGGTTGTGTTTCCACAGCCACACGCGGGTCAGCACAACGCCAGTCTGCTGCCAAAAGACTCGCTTTTTAATTGGTTCCCTTGCGCTGATCAGCGCACTGCTTCTCCTGGACCCCTGAAGCAGCAGTATATATATATATATATATATATATATATATATATATATATATATATATATATATATATATATATATACACACACACACACAGCGGTGCCTTCGCCTATTAAAACTGACAGTTTAGCATCCATCACACCATGCTTCGCCGTATTTCGTCCGTCCTCCTCCTCAAAGAGAACTCCCAGTTCAGCCTGGCTCTGTTGCTCGCTCTCAGGTTCTTCTCGGTTTTTCTTTTCATCCTTTTGTGGACTCTGCCTCTTTTGAGGAGCGCCGCTGTATGTGAGGAGTGACGTTAACACCCCCCATCCCCACGTCCTTCAGCACAGGGGGCCGTCCATTGTCCGTCATGTCTCTTCTGCACCCTCCTTTTGTGAGGGAGATGGAAAAGCCACCTGACCCCTTTAAAAATAAAAGCAGATATCGTCTCTCTGGGGTTGGGAGGGGGCGGGGGGTTCCTGTGATCGCTCTAACATTTGGACCCTTCCTTCGGTTCAAGTGTCCTCCCACCCACCCATTCTGTCCGGTTTCAAACACTCAAACGATCACAAACCCATAGGTCTGTCCCCCCCCCACATTACCCATGGAAGATACGCCCTCTAAGTTACTACTAATGACCCTGTTTGTCTAAGTGCCAGATTTACTCTCTCTGTCTCTGTCTCTCTCTCTCTCTCTCTCTCTCTCTCTCTCTCTCTCTCTCTCTCTCTCTCTCTCTCTCTCTCTCTCTCTCTCTCTCTCTCTCTCTCTCTCTCTTCTCTCTCTCTCTCTCTCTCTCTCTCTCTTCTCTCTCTCTCTCTCTCTCTCTCTCTCTCTCTCTCCTCTCTCTGACTCGCTCTCTCTCTCTTCTCTCTGTCTCTCTCTCTCTGTCTCTCTCTGTCTCTCTCTCGCTCTCTCTCTCTCTTCTCTCTCGCTGTCTCTCTCTCTCCCTCTCTCTGTCTCTCTCTGTCTGTCTCTCTCTGTCTGTCTGTCTCTCTCTCTCTCTCTGACTCTCTCTCTCTCTCTCTGTCTGTCCCTCTCTTTCTCTGACTCTCTCTCTCTGTCTCTGTCTCTCTGTCTCTGTCTCTCCCTCTGTTTCTCTGTATCTCTCTCTCTCTCTCTCTCTCTCTCTCTCTCTCTCTCTCTCTCTCTCTCTCTCTCTCTCTCTCTCTCTCTCTCTCTCTCTCTCTCTCTCTCTCTCTCTCTCTCTCTCTTCCTTCATCGTGAGGTGCCACTTCCTCTTATTCCTCGTACCTTCTTTCTCCTCTCTGGATTCAAGATAAGTTTGTAAATATCAAAATAATTATAGAACAACAACATTTTGAGTTTAGTGCTAATGACTCAACCATGTTCAAAATATTTGACTGGGTGATTCATTCCTTGATATTTGAGCAGGTATACTTTGACTTCTCCCTCGCGCGTTCTCGCAGTGAAGGCGCCTCCTCCCCCATATTTCCCTCCCCTGATTGTTCCACCACTTGTGTCCTCTTGGTTTGACCTTTGGTGCTTTCAGGGTTGTCTCCTTGCGGGGGGGGGGGGGGGGGTGTGAGTGAACTTTCACTGTAGCGCGGCATCTTTGCTTTAGTCCGCAGCGCTTGTTTAGCTTGACGCGGGGAACAGACTGAGTGGACACCTGCTCGCCTGGTAATGACACAGGTGTTGAGAGGGTTCACCCCCACCCCCCCTGCCCCGGGAGTCCGGAGCTCTTTATTGGGGGTTCGCAAAAACACCATATGGGTGTTCAGAATGTGTGTGCGTGCCGTTTCCAGAGTGTTGTTTTGTCTCCTTTCTGAAGACTCCTAAGACCAGAAAGTAGACGAAAGAGCTCCACACCGGTTGGTTCTGTCGCCGTCGAAACTCTGGGTCTGGGTCGGAACACGATGAGGCACGGTCCTCTCAACAGTTTAGCGAATCGACAACGATCGAAGCGAGGCCATGCGATAGGTCCGACAGCGATCGCCACGTATACCCGGTGTTTGGTTCTGCGTCTTTCCTCTGTGTCAGCGGTTAGGCTTGCATGGGATGGGTGGGGTGGGGGGGGGTGTCCAAAGTGTGATGTAGCTTTCCTGGGCAACACCCAAATTCGATAGTACACCCCTGGGACTTCATAGTCTCTCCGCCCCCCCTCTCCCCACCCCTTTGCTCCCCAGCCAGCCATTGAGTCACCGCGGGCCCGGCAGAGTCATTTGTACACAGATCATTTCAATGACCCCTGACTGCGTTGAACCTACTGCTCGTTGTACTCCCTGTCGGACCGCAATTACGCCCAGTGATGGAGCTCGGGAACTCGGGGCGCCTGGGGGTTGGGGGTTGGGATAAGGGCTGCCATTGGCTGACGGAGAGATGGTTCCGGCGTTGGCACAGCACATGGATGGTGAATGAATGAACGCGATTAATTCACTTATGCAGTCTTTTAAAACTCTATGAAATACACTGTAGGAAATACGTATCAACACGGGAGGTAGTATAAGAAATGGAGTTGTTTGTAAGATATGACACTTGGATGGCTTGATGCTATGGACAATATATTTTGTGGGAAACCTTCAGCTAAAGTCCTTAGAAACCGCACACAAATAAGGTCCAAACTCAACAGGTCGTGGTGTAATTAAATTTGACAAATTGTTATTTGTTATGCCTGTAAATATAGTGATGGCTTAATTCATCAAAAACGCCTGCCCCCAGTTCAAACCGTCCAAATACAAAAAAAGTGTTTTCCCAGTGAAACGCACTGTAGCCATTTAGGTCTAAATTGTTTTCTTTTGTCGACTTTCCCTCCAACCTTCCAGCCTGGGCTGGACAGACTGCCGCCATTGTGGTCTGCACACTTGATGAGAGCAGAGGACAGATCTACTGCTGCAGGAAAACTGTTAGGTTCTGCATCAAAATGTGTATTGGTATTCATTGAAATGAATCAATGTAATTATCTCTAGTGTTTTGTGAAGATATATACAACGTTTAACAATTTATAATAGTTTATATGCGTTATTTTTTCGTAGTTAATATCAAATCATTTTAAATGCCATTCATTGGTGTCCTGGTGTCTGGTTCTGGACTTCTAGTCTCAGCACAGGAACCATAACCCAACGGTTTACATGTCTGTGGGGAAATGCTGTTGCCTGGATTCTGCTGTTTTGTAGACTCAATACATCGTAAAATTGAACAATCCACTGACCTTATGGCCTTTATTTTAACAATCCTCAATATAGTCACACAGAAAAGTGCGGAGGAGTGTTGGGAACTTCCTCGGACTGTCATGTTCCATAAGATAACTGTTGTGTGATGGAGGACCCTCACACCAAACGTTACCAGAATAGTGTGACGTCTGGAGGACTGCTCTTCATGCTTTAACCAAACTTCAAATATTGGACATTTTCTCCCACTGATTCTTCTGTACTTTTTGTCTTGTTGATACGAGGCAGATATTTCTCAAACTATCGCAGTCGGAACAGCAAATTGGTTTTGCTTTCTGAATAGAAAAGTCTAAACAAAACCGAGCTCCGAGTCAAATCGGTGGTCATATCGCTGGTGAAACACCAGTTGTTGTCCTGCTGTTTGTGGTGGATCGGGATTTCCTCATTGAACCGAACTGGCCCGATTGGAAAAAATACAACAAAACCAGCGATGTAAGGGTACATCTGGTCAACATGTTTGTTTTATTTGGTGGCTGACGTCAATGCAACTGGTGAAGCACTGTTCAGAAGATTGCTATGTTGCAATGCTTTATCTTAGGTTTCAGCAACGTACTTTCAATAAGAATGAATGCCTTTTTCTAACTGGATTGATCGATTGAACGGCATGTCCATTGTAACCTACCAACTTCACTGCCTGCCTTCCTAACTGATGAAGTAACTAACTAACACTTTTTTTTAGCTTATAATTTTACTAAATTACCCATGGACTAATCCGATTTCGTTAGCGGATTTTGCAGCTGTAACAAAACCATTTAAATTGTTTCCTTCCCGTATCCTTGTGACGTGTCATTTATCCCACTCACAACAACACAGTAACAACACCACCGTGGGTACAAACACGCAACACATTCAGAGAGGAGCGATAATGGCTTCCATTACAGCGCAGATAGTTTAAGCATAACCAGATCGCTGGGCTCTGGAATGTCTCCTGGCAGCTCCCATGAATGTCTAACCAGAGGGGCCCATTTGCATGGGGGCTCCGACCTCACGTTTAAGTCAATGGGGTTCCAGTCCCCGTTAAAACCCCAAAAACGTCCCTAATCTACGGCGAGTCCCAGAGCTGATTAGTCAAGGGTTTTCGGGGGCAGAATGGTCTGCGTGCTTGTGGTCTTCAGCTGAGAGCCTTGAAACGGGTCCAACACTCTTGTGGCAAGCACTAGTACACCCCCCCCCCCTCTCCCCATACCCCCAGTTGGCAGAACATGGAATGCGAGAGAGATGAGACAACTGATGGTTGATTTGTTGCCACCCCACCCACCGACCCACCCCCCCGCCAACCCACCCAGGTCCTTCTCCAATCAAAGTCAGGCACAAGGCGTGGGAAAAGTAAACATTGCATACGACCGCACCGCAAGCATCTGAGAGCCAAACTTGTGGCTCATTGCATCCAATCGCGGCGGATGTTTCTTCTATCGCCGTGTGTATCGTCTTGTTTCCCCAGGAGCAGATTATACTGTTGGCCTGTTCTTTCTTTGGTCTGGTCCGAAGCAAGGCTAGCCTTGTTTAAAGACATTCAGATTGTCAGTTGGCAATATTTGACACGCTAATTGAAAACTATATCCCGGATAATGACTTCTAATTGGCCCAATGAACAAAGAAGGAATACATCATATCGTTGCATGTCAGCCGTAACTCACGTCGGTCCGTGTTTTGATCGCTTTTTAAGGAACGCATCTGAGGAACGCCAAGAGCAAACAGATGGAGAGCCTGGTTTCCATTGAGTAAAATTTGCCGAGCACGTGATACGGGATCCATTTATAATAGTCTCGGCCCGATACAACACTGACGGTGATGTCATCCGTGCTCCGATCCAGTGATCTGTGTTTTGTCTAAAAGAGAATCCACCCACTGTGGTCCGTGCGTCGTGTCATTTAGGGGTAATTAATGAGCACACTAAAGAGCGCACCTCCCTGCTTAAAGGTGTGCTCATTGTTCAGTTACCAGACCGGCAGCAGCTCTGTGTAGAACCGTAAACATGTGCAGACTTTTTGGCCCTGGATGGTTTGGCCCTGACTTGTTTGAGCATCTGACCTTCTAATACCAGGTAGAATTTAGTGTTTTTCCTCCATAATCCAAAAAAGATGATTTTGTGCATCTTGGATTCATCACAGAACTATTGTTCTTCAAGTCGTTGGATTAGTGAACTGGATCCACAGCTGGATCCGATACACTCGAGTCTCCGGACGTGATACACGCTGGATGTGGAGATAATTACCGTTACCGTAGACGCGGAGCGAGCTTCTCCATCACAGAGTGAAAGAAAACGGTAATTAGGCTCCGACGCGTTAAAACAAGTTGCCTCAAGTCGCCGCAAAAGGTTCTGCTGAGGTCTTTGCGGGGGCCCAAAACGATATATACAGTATATATATATGTACACACTGACGATGAACTTACAGGAAGAGAGAGACGGTGAGACGAGAGTGTGTTCTTCCCACCAACCCCACCCCCTTTCCTTTTCTTTTACCGACTGAAAATGGTGTTAATGAAGTCGCATAGTGTGTCAAGTTATTTTGAGACCGGGTGTTTCTTTATATGATAACTTCCTGTCATTGGGTTTCACTGGCGACGCACTGAACCAAAGTCAGAGTCATGCACAGCTCATTCCTCTGGCTGTATTTGATGTACTCCTGGCTCCAGGCTGTCTGGGAGTCAGGTCAGGAGATAGGTTGGCGTCTTCAGGGGTTTTCGACTCCCTTAAAGGGAGGTTCTGGGTTCGATCCCCAACGTCTCACTGATGACGGGATTCCAAAGGTTTCCAAGGACTATATAACGGGGTGATCCAGGGGTGAGATGAGAACATCCCCCCTGCCTCTCTCTCGACCGTCTGAGGATTGTGTATGCAAAGCGGGGCGTGTCCACATCCTTGGATCGCTGTGTTGTCTAACACATGCAAGGCGCCCACTTAAAGTCACAAACTCCCAGGATTTTTGTTCCTGGCAACCCGAGTGTTTTCATGATGCGACCGACCAGGCGGAGCGCGTCGGCCAACCGCCGCCGCAGGAATCCATTACGGGAGAGAGGAAGGGGCGGCTGATTGTGGATCCCGCGGAACACTCTGGAACAATGAGCTCTTAGTGGCCCTGTGTGTGTGTGTGTGTGTGCGTGTTTGTGTGCGCATGCATGCGTGCGTGTGTGTTCATTCTCCTGTGGGACCAACTCCATGCCCCAATTGTGCGCGCATGTTATCCTGGATATTGTTAGCAACAAAAAAAATGAATCACATCCCAATTTTGTGCTTGGGTTGTGCTCTGGGAGCGTGGCCCTGACTCCTTCCCCGCTCCCAAGTCTTTCCTGGCCAGGTACCAGCGGGTGGGGGGGGGCCCTGGGGGCCACAGCCAGGGCCGGCTGCCGTGGCTGGTTAGTGTGATCTCCACGCGGGCGAACGTCTCCTGGGGGGACCAGATTGGGTCTGAGAGGCGGTGGGTCGGGTCAGCCCCGGGGGGCTCCGACCGGGGGCTAATGAGCCAGAGGGCGGCGGGGGGCTCCGAGGGCCGGAGGAAGGGGGGTGCAGGCTTGGGGTCGCCGCCGGGCCCTGTTTACTCAACAGTCCCCCCCCGGGAGCTAAGTGGGTCCTCGTGGTTCACCCCGAAATAACCCACTAGAACACCCCCTAGAACACGCCTCCCCCTTGAACCCTCCAGACCCCCTAGAACCCCCCAGACCCCAAAGAACTCCACTCCCCTAAAACCCCCCAGACCCCCTAGAACCCCCCAGAACCCCACGAAACCCCCTAGAACCCCAGAACCCCCACGACCCCAAAGAACTCCCCCGTCCCTAAAACCCCCAGAGACCCCCTCGAACCCCCAGAAACCCCCAGAACCCCCAGACCCCCCCGAACCCCCCAGAACCCCCTCGAAGCCCCCCTTCACCCCGGTCCAGGCTCGGCTGTGGGCTGGAAGCTCGTCACGACGGCTCAGCTCTCTCTCATGTAAGGCTGCAGGGGAATAAAACAACTGTTGACGCACACACAGCCGTGGAGGTTTACCCCAACCCAGTGGAACGAGAAAAGGAACGTTTAGGCGAAATGGTTGGATCTGTGATCCTCTATTTATTTTGCACTACGTTGAATACATAAGTGTGATGGGCGCTCTCAACGTGGCGTATTTAGACAAACGTGACGCATTTGTGTGGATGTTTGAAGGCCCGGGGGGGGGGGGGTTAGAGTTTAGATTCCGCGGCCTCTTTTTTATAAAGAGCCGTCACTTTTCATCAGATTCCACCGATTGTTTGGACTCAGTAAGCGAGCGAGCGTGTGCATTAAAGCGAGACCAGTGGATGAAACATGGCGCATGTAACGGAAAGGGAATACTGTCGTGGGTTGAGCAGCTCTGCCATAAAGCACATTCCAGCCCTGCTACAGTGACAGTCAAATATGATTCTATGTAAAGCAGAAACACACACTGGCCTTCAGCGTTACAACAACTGCAATCAATCATGCTGTCTGCCCCACATGCTATCAATAGTTGGCGCGGAGATGGCCTCAATCTACAAGGCCAGTGTCAAAATTGTAATTTTATTAGGCAATGCTGATGCAATGCAGATGTAATAGTTGTAGTTGTACTCTGTTAGTCATGGTTGTTTGTAGACAATCATTTTTACTACATCATTTACCTACATAGGCCTATAGGCCACTTTATGCACTTTTTTTACTAAATGTCATCACTAAGATTTTGCGTGCCATGCCGCACAACATCTCAACACGTGTGACAGGCCTGACACCGAGAAGGGGGAGACATCATTTGCGTTGGATCTCATCCAGGTGTGTGATTAAAATCAGCATGTGTCTGAAATATACCGAAATTGAAAAACACTTGGAGGGCCAACTCTGTGAGCCTCAGATTCCATCTCATCATGACATCTTAGCATAATATATACTTTTCTTCGTCTTATCATAATATGACCTGGTGTTGTTGCACAGATTATCATAAACTGCGGATTTCCGCTTCTCTTTTTGTCATATTTTTGTATCATCACTTGGAGCTCAGCGAGGTATTACAGTAAGCTTGTGGGGTGAACCCACATCTGTTGTTAATAATTATATTATTATTAATACCAATAATATTATTGCTTATATTGACATATGGTTTAATGTAACAAGCTACAATAATAACAGGAATGATGGATGAAGTCATGAAGGTTGCTCCTTCTAAAAAAAGGCAAAAACGGACTCTTGTAGCGCCCACTGAGAGTAGGCTGCACCCCACTGCTTGGTGGACTGCGTTTTCAACTTCTGTGGGTGCAGTCGGTCAGATCAGAGAAGGCGCCCAGGAATCCTTGACCGTCTCGGATCCGGTGGGCCGCGACCCGGCCGGACCCCGTGGAGAATGAGTTATCTCGATACCACGCCGGGTATAATTGCTTCTGCATGCGGTTCGTTTTGCAGGGGCCGTGTGCAAACTCACCGTGACCCTCAGGCTGGGAGCGGTGAATACCTTGAGTTAGTATTATGGGATGGACTGGAGGTGAAGATCAGCCCCTGAAACACAGGCGGGGGGCTCATGCGGGCGTAGTGCAGGCGGTTAACAGGGCGGTACGGGGGTACTCCAGGGTGTTGTCTGGGGTCACTATGTGTTGTGTCGCTGTCTGACCCTCGTCAGGCTCCTTCTTTCACGCCTTTCATCTCCTTCTTCCAAATATGTTTTTTTAAGCATCTGAAGTGCATGTGTGTGTCTGTTTGTTAGTGAACGCATGTGTGGGTGTATGTGTGTGTAAGTGTGTGTGTTTGTATGTGAGCATGTGGTCTTCTCTTTGTGTGTGTGTGTTTGTGTGTATTCTATAGGGACGACAGAGATCTCCGTTGGGATTTCTGTAAGATATCCTATTCAACGTCATGCCTCCGAGCGTCTGCTGGCGTGGACCGGTGCTGAAATACGAAGCAGCTGGGAGACTGGGAGGGTGTGCGGGTTCACCGTGGTTTACCTGAGCATTGGACCCCGTTACATGGATGATGTCTGGGGTGTTGGAGGGGGTCGGGGAGAGGGGGTGGCACGCCGCAGCGTGGATCCGAGCGGATCTGTGTCTGATGAAAGAGAAGGGTGAGGGATGAGAAGAAAGGCTGTAACACGAGGAGGTGACAGACTGACTGAGGTGGAGGTGGTGCTGTTGGTGGTCAGGGTGGTGGTGGTGGTGGTGGTGGTGGAGGTGATGGTGGCGGTTGTGAGGCTAGGTCAGATGAATGTCCTGCTCTTTAACTTTGAAATTCTTACAAAGGTAGAAACTACATAAGGAGTGAGTACTTTTTAAATGGCGACAGAAATGTCTACCAGCCTGCCAATGCTTGCAGTTTGTTGCGATGTTCCAGTTTTCAACATGGATAACCATAGATAGACATTTTCTGTTGGAATAGTTAGAATTCAAACAGCATACAAAATTGACGCAATGAAAAGAATCCCTAGAACTCATCAGGCTTTGGGATGACTTTGTATGTTTAAGTTGTTTTAATTTACTTTCGACTTTGTGTTTGCAATTTTTGAACGACATATGTCAAACCTTATCCCGTTTGAAACCAGAGTATACATTTTGGACGTCAATGAGTTGTGTATCAAAAAGACACGGCTGTCAAAAAACGGCATATCAAAATCCCCCCATGAGACAACATAAAAGAATACGATGAGAAATCAAATTATCAGAGAACGTACGGAACGCCTGGAGACTGAGCCCAGCCTGTGAAGGGGCGTCGTCTGCCCGACTGCCGCGCTGCGGAACGCGTCCCAAGGCTCTTCATCAAATCAGTACCTGGAGGTCAAGGGAGCAGGGCCAAAGGTCAGCCCCCAGCCCCCCCCTGTCCTCCCTCAGACCCCCACCCCCATGTCCCGGGCCGTCAGACCTTTATCAGCTCTGTCAGCGGCCCAGACAGGGCCGGGGTCTGGGACCCCCGCCCCGCCCCGAGGATCGCCGTCTCGGGGGCCGGAGCCCTAATGAGGGACGCCCGGCAGCAGACGCAGCGACGGGGAGCTGCCACCTTCGTTTAATGATCACACACACACGCAGGGTCAGACCTCTGGGTGTGTGTGGTGTGTGTGTGTGTGTGTGTCTGTGTGTGTGTGTGTGTGTGTGTGTGTGTGTGTGTGTGTGTGTGTGTGTGTGTGTGTGTGTGTGTGTGTGTGTGTGTGTGTGTGTGCGCGCTCTTGTCAGTCTGTATGTGTGCACAGGTAAAGGGACTATGTCTGATTGTAGCATTTCTTTGTCGGTTCCTTCAGGACGTCCTTCCTGTTTAATATTTGATGGTATTTTTCTATATTAGATGTGGCATCTCTCTTGGATCTGTACATAGTTTTGCGTTGTAGATGTTAGTCACGCACATTATTGACGTAACCTAGCTGGTAATAATCTATAATCACTGATCCGTCCATGCAATGATTGACATGATTATACAACATGAAAGTGAACTCCAATCTTATCACTCAAACACATCTCTCTCTAATCAACCCTTCTCATGAATCACTCCCAGCGCATTTCACAGTATTTCTCATGTCTGTAAGCGTCGTGAGTGGACGACACTCTAAACGCTCTGTACACATGAAGGTAGACACACAGCGCTGTCCTTTGTTCAGGGGAGACAGAGAGCAGGTGAGTGTACAGGTGGCCGCGGGGCACCGGCGCGTGTTCTCAACGGCGAAAACTATTAGTCATTACTGACGGCTTTTATTACCGTACACATCCAGGGTGATGGAGCCCTCCAGGAACCGGGATGTAATTTCAGCGCTAGGTCGCGTCCCCTTCTCTCTCTCTCTCTCTCTCTCTCTCTCTCTCTCTCTCTCTCTCTCTCTCTCTCTCTCTCTCTCTCTCTCTCTCTCTCTCTCTCTCTCTCTCTCTCTCTCTCTCTCTCTCTCTCTCTCTCACCACGAGTGCTCTTGTCTGTCCTTTCATCCTTTCATCTCGGCGAGGAGGATGAGTCGGGTTATTATTACCACGCGGATGTAATATCAGACGGCGTGTCGCCGCACAGAGAATAATACCCACAACATGTGCTGAAACACAGAGGGGCGCTTTACACCAGCCCTCCCCCCGTGGAACCGGGACCCCACAGAACCCGTCGCGGGCGGCGGACTTCAAACGCCTTGTCTGGCTGAGACCGGTGACGTTGTTTGCAGATGAACTCGTTTTATGCTCAATGCTGTTTTCGGTTTGACGCGGAGGAGCAAAAAAAGAGCCAAAAAGAAGAAGTTCAGCCATTGTTCCGTCTGCGATCTCGTTCTGCTACGACCTCGCCGAACTCGTCTTCCACAAGACGGACGCCGGCCGCTGTAAGGGAGGGAATGGAAACCGAAGGGCCCTCTGACTCCCCCAGAACCCGCGGGGATGGCGGGTGTGGTCTCCGGCTTCAATCATGGCTGTGGATGTTTGGACGTGTTTGTGTTTGTGGGGGCCATGTTGATTTCCTCCGCTCTGGAAGTGCGGTGGTGTGAGAATAGAACACTGGTTCACACGGATCCCACTGAGGGATAAGGAACGCGGCTAAACGCCTCCGGATCAAAAGACTTGATTGTGTGTAGATTAAATGGGGGGGGGGGGGGACGCTATGTAAAATGAATCATTTAGCTTCACGAGGAGAACTTTGTTCTTGTTATTTGGTTCCGCCACATTTTTTCTCAAGAAGTGCCAGGATGCAGAGTTGAAGGGCAAGGGTTGGGAAAGGGGGAGCATTGGGGTGAGGGTGGGGGGGAGATATCTGCTCCAGATGTGTGTCCACAGACTGTCAGGCTGTTTGATCAGGTAGGATAGACTCTGACCTCAGGCTGCCCGCCTGTCTCACTCCCACCATCCCCCGGTCTGTCTGACTCCTTCTCCCTCCGTCTCCTCCCCCCTCCCTCGCCCGGTTCTCCCCTTACCTTTGTCCCTCATTTCCTCCCCCGTTGTAGACTTGACATGTCTCCCTCAAACCTCCCCCTTCCTCCCCCCTGCCCTCCCTCTCTCCCCTCCCGCTCCCGCATCCAACCAATAGAGAAGACGACCCAGACGAAGGCGCTGAACACCTTTCAGCTGCTTACACCGATCATCTCACGCTTACCTCAGCTCGCGCGGCTACAGGAGAGAGAGAGAGGGAGGGAGGCAGGGAGAGGGAGGGAGTTCTCGTTGAGCTCTCGGCATCTGCTCCCTCGATCATGACGGCGGAACCCCACTGTAGCCCCGCGGCGCTCAGACACACATGTTCATTAAAACCACGGCAAGAATGTCAAGAGGATGTGATGAAACATGACGGGCCGTCATGTACGGAGACGTGTGTCCTGAAGCTCGACAGACGAGGGCGGCCGCCGAATAGTCGTTGCATAATAATGATATCTCGTATCCCTTTTTGTTTGCCCCGTGGTAATGGGATTACTGTTTAAACTATTATCTTTAATAGTGTGTCACTCCGGCGGAAAAACCCAGGAATTAGTTCAGCGCGTTCTCACTGTTTTTTTTTTTAAGCTTTTATTCAATGTAATTGGCCTTTCGATTTCTATTAATACATTTATAATTATTTACCCAGTGGTAAACAATATAACATCCCTCCACCCCCAGCCATCACAATAAAGGTTTATGGGTCTAGACACGCGTGTAAAACGGAATCCAATGGCCACCATTAACGAGTTGCATTTTGGACTTTCTTGGAAAAAGGAAAGCCAGTGTTTTAAACAACAGCCATGCCACCACAATCTACTCTGCCCAACACTGCCCGCGCCAACCCAGCACTTAATTGATTCACACAATGTTAAAAACAAACCAGAAAAGCCTAGGTTGTGTCAAGCTAGTTGGCTTTAACGGTCTCTACCCCCATTCCCAGTGGGGGGGACATTAGCGACGGCCAGGAGAACACGCTTAGGCCTGACTTACTGGCGGCGGCGTTGAGATCGGTGGTCACGCTGTAATCAGCCCAATCATGTAATGATGCTCACCAGTAAAACCAAGTCAGTACATCGTAAAGGAAAAACCATTGGCAGAGCTCCTAAATCTGCCCTCATCCCCAATCAACATCAACTGCAGTTGATGCTTGCCAACTGTTGAAAGAGTGACACCCCTGTAATAGAACAGATTACATGAGGGCTAGAGCCCTGACGGATTCACGTTGAGTTAGTCCAGAATGATAACCCGGAGCACGTCCCTTTATGGGAGGACAATCACGCTACAAAACATAGCCCATGGGCCCAAGGCACCGAGCGGAAACCTGGAGTCCATCTTGGTTCTGAATGCTAGCTGGTTGGGAGGAACTGAAACAGTAAGATGCATACGATGGACACATGCAGCGTTCAGAGTGGACGCGTGCAGTCACGGTTCACCTGGGGGGAGACGGTGAGGGAGGGGGGATAGGGCGGACATCATGGACTAGAGGACTATCATCTCAGCGTCGGGAGACGCTGTTTCAATCGGTCAGTGGATTGGATAATCGAAGATGTGCCGGGAGGAAATGAGAGAATCAGTGGAGAACGATTGGGTTATCTAAGGAGAAGATTACACTATCGATTTTCATTCAAGCGGTCATGCCTCTTCGAAGAGTGAATTTGTTAAGCGGGATTCTTGAGGTTGACCCATCGACACTATCTTTCACTATCTCTCTCTCTGACTCTCTCTCTGCCTGTCTCTCTCTCTCTCTCTCTCTGACTCTCTCTCTCTCTCTCTCTCTGACTCTCTCTGCCTGTCTCTCTCTCTCTCTCTCTCTCTCTCTCTCTCTCTCTCTCTCTCTCTCTCTCTCTCTCTCTCTCTCTCTCTCTCTCTCTCTCTCTCTCTCTCTCTCTCTCTCTCTCTCTCTCTCTCTCTCTCTCTCTCTCTCT
>OLKM01002231.1:67800-78172 GCA_900291075.1 Melanogrammus aeglefinus
CTCTTCTACAGACTCTTGCTTCAGCACTGCTGTCTACACCTCCTCCTCCTCCACCTCCTCCTCCTCCTCCTCCTCCAACTCCTCCTACCCCCACCTCCCCCAGCACCAGCTCCTCTAACCGGCTTATGCTGCAGCACCTCCTCCACCACCTCGTCCTCCGTCGCCTCCTCTGCCGACTCCTGCTCCATCCGCGCTGTCACCACCAGCATCTCCTCCACCCCCCAACCGCCCTCCTCCACTTATCTCACCACAGTGAAAAAGAAGGGCTTTGTTTTTCATTGTTTGTGCATCGCCATGACAACCGGAAAGCTAAACTGAAAAGATATGCTGATGGAGAGAGCGTGAGAGAGAGAGAGAGAGAGAGAGAGAGAGAGAGAGAGAGAGAGAGAGAGAGAGAGAGAGAGGAGAGAGAGGGAGAGAGGAGAGAGAGAAAAGGGGAGAGGGAGAGAGAGCGAGGAGGATGGTAGCGGTTGAGAGAGAGAGAGAGAGAGAGAGAGAGAGAGAGAGAGAGAGAGAGAGAGAGGGACGGGGAGAGGGGAAGGAGAGAGGGGAGAGAGGAGAGAGGAGAGGGGAGAGAGAGAGAAGAGGAGAGGGGAGAGAGGGAGAGGAGGGAGAGGGGTGAGAGGAGGGAGACGGGGGAGAGGAGAGGGGGAGAGGGGGAGAAGGGGAGAGGAGGAGAGAGTGGAGAGGAGAGGAGAGGGAGAGGGGGTGAGAGAGGGAGAGAGAGGAAGAGAAGAGAGCAAGGAGAGAGGGGAGAGAGAGAGAGAGGGAGAGAAAGGGAGAGAGAGGGGGAGAGAGGAGGGGTGAGGAACAGAGGGGGAGAGGGAGAGGGAGGAGGGGAGAGAGAGGGGGAGAGGGTCGAGGGAGCAGGGGAGGAGAGAGGGAGGAGAGAGGGAGAGGAGGGGGAGAGAGAGGAGAGAGAGAGAGAGAGAGAGAGAGAGGGAGAGAGGGAGGAGGAGAGAGAGAGGGAGAGAGAGAGGGAGAGGGTGAGGGAGAGGGAGAGAGAGAGAGAGAGAGAAAAGGAGAGAGAGGGTGAGGGAGAGGGGGAGAGAGAGAGAGAGAGGTACAGATAGGTACAGAAGAGAGAGGAGGGAGAGCGCGGGAGCTGTAGAGGGGAGTGAGAGAGGAGAGAGAGAGCTCATTTGGGATTGGGTGCCTTCCACTTGTCCTCTGGGCAGACGGTAACGGCAAGTGCGCACTCACTTGCTCACAACACACATGCATGCAAAGATAGAGACTCACACTCATGTGCATGTTCACACACACACACACACACACACACACACACACACACACACACACACACATGCACACATGAAGACACACGTACATACGCGAAGCAATCGTATCTACAAAAGCAGAACCCTTTCGGGTTGTACAGACGTCATCACAATCGTGCGCGCGCACAATTCACACATCAAGTGCTTCTCACGAAAAAGAGAAAAAGCATGCACACACACACACAACACACACACACCCCGACACACACAGACACACACACACACACACACCAGTGTTTTCTCCTACTCTACCGCTCTCAAAACATGTCGGCAGTATTTATTAATCGAGGTCCTGGTAGACAGAGATGGATGGATTCCATTTTGATTCGGGTGCGTTTTTCCCCGTTCCTCCCTGTGAGAGTGCAGCGAGGAGGGCGACATGCGAGTGTCTCCTGTGTAATGGATGGCGGCCGCCGACACCAGTGCGCTGAGGACTGCTGCTGAAGGAGAACTCCTCCGCACGCTCAGAGGTCGCCCGGACCCGCCGGTGAAACCTCATCATGCTCACGATACACAGGAGTTTACCGTGTTCTCGCGCGTGTGCATGTAGGCCTTTCCACGCTGTGTGCCGGGTATGCTCACGATACCAACAGGAGTTTACCGTGTTCTCGCGCGTGTGCATGTAGGCCTTTCCACGCTGGACTACTCTGTGTGTTGCCGTCGGTAGTGTGTGTGGCGTCGGTGCGTGTGTGTGTGTGTGTGTGTGTGTGTGTGTGTGTGTGTGTGTGTGTGTGTGTGTGTGTGTGTGTGTGTGTGTGTGTGTGTGTGTGTGTGTGTGTGTGTGCGTGCGTAGCCCGACACATTATTCACTGTCTGCGCGTCCTCTACAAAGTGGGCTCGTTGTGTCGAGGTGCACATGGTCGTCCGTTGGCTAACTACCTCGTGACTCCGACGTGCTGGCCATTGAGACAAAGTCATTGTGAACTTTTTTGTTGGTTTGATTTTCCTCGCGGTTAGGAGAGGGAGTTCCTGACCCAAGAATTTGCCAACGGGGCTCCTCTTAAGATTTGCGTTTCCGAAACGTTTCTGTTTTCTGTTTGCTTGCTCACGCTCTTGCTTCTCAGTTTTCTTTCTCCATCTATCAGCATTTGATTATATAAATTCAAGCACATTTGTTCTGATTTTGGAGTTGGCCGAGGCATTTTTGAACCCCTGCCTGCTTTGTGCAGACATAAAAATCCCAAAATGTGTTTCTCCAAACATCAGAGATAACCAAGCCTCTGTCAGTGTGTGCCTGTTAGTAGTTTGTTATTAGTGTCGCTCTTGCTCTCTCTCTTTGGTGTGTGTGTGTGTGTGTGTGTGTGTGTGTGTGTGTGTGTGTGTGTGTGTGTGTGTGTGTGTGTGTGTGTGTGTGTGTGTGTGTGTGTGTGTGTGTGTGTGTGTGTGTCGATCCAGTAGAATAATCCCCAATCTCCCTGCGTGAAAAGAATCTACCAACATTCCCCCATGTGCCTTTTGCCCTTGCGGTCTTCGTTCTATAATACACGACACGTCACGTACACAAATGCATGCGTTTCATTGTTTGCATGCTCTTTATGTAATATGACATGTGTGTATTTGTTTTCACACGTGGAGAGAGTTTCGGTTATTGCAGCACCCTGTTATGGATATCTTGATTTAACAGCAAAAGTGGGCTTCCACTGGAGTTGAGCCTTTGCCCTCCCCTACCCCCGAGCCCAACAGAGTTTACCTAAAGGCCCGCCGTTGTTCTCTCCTGACACAGATCGTCGTATCCTATAAAGCCGCCACTATAACTGCAGACCCCGGCTGTTTTCTCTGCAAACCTCGTCTCCGGGGTGGTCTCCGTTGGAGTTGGCCCCGTCGCTGCCTTTCTTTCACCTCCAACAAAAGCACGCGCTGTGTAGTTAGCCGCCCGCCGCAAAGCGTCTGTAGGTACGATTATAGAACCGGAGCACTGTCTCAACGGCCTGCGAGGGTCTCGAAGCGTTCTGCTTGTGATAATACTCTGGGAATAATACCGAGCTGTTTGCTTGGTTAGAGTTG
The DNA here is from genome assembly GCA_900291075.1 of Melanogrammus aeglefinus. Taxonomy (NCBI): domain Eukaryota; kingdom Metazoa; phylum Chordata; class Actinopteri; order Gadiformes; family Gadidae; genus Melanogrammus; species Melanogrammus aeglefinus. The sequence continues at coordinate 71,085 of OLKM01002231.1, forward strand.
GGCCGGCTGGGAGGGGAATCCACGCTGCTTTCTTGTTAACTCGTCGAAGGAGATTCTCTCCTTGGGCTCCAAGGTCTACGCAAACCTCATCTGTGGGAACCGCAGGCGGTGAGCACTAGTCATGGCAGTGTGTGTGTGTGTGTGTGTGTGTGTTTGTGTGCGTGCGTGCATAAATACATGTGTTTCTCTGTGTGGGAATTAATGACCTTAGAAATGCGCTTGCAGGTGCACATTTTATGTTTCACCGGTACCTCAGAGAGCCGATGGCTGATGGAGAGCTGAAATAGTTTGGGCTGTTTTTTTTTTGGTGTTATTTTTCTCCCCGTTCACGTTCCACAGACGGACGTCAGCCAGGAAGAGCCATTGTTGTTTTGACATTTTCTTCTTTTCGCAAGAATTTCATTTTTTTTGTTTGCGAGTCAGATAACCTATTGAGGTTACCAGTGGAATGTACTTCTAATTATATCCACTGCGTTTCCCTTCTCGAAGTTGACACTTGGCATTTTTATCTTATTTCCCCTGAGGCTGTGAAACCTGAAATGATAAAACTATAATGTATACAGAAAGAAATGGAATGGTTTAACTTCAATAAATGAAACATTTTGTTCATATGTATCTGACATTCACATGCAATAATCTGTATTAAATGGTATTATTGTGTGGGGCATACAATCTTACAAGTGTAAGATTGCCCCGTGGAAAAAACTGTCAATATTACATCTGAAAGCTCAAATGATTGTGATTCATTTAGACGTTTATCATATTAAATGGGATGTTTCCCTTGAGAAATGAAACAAAGAACTCTGAGGCCATGTCTACTCTCAACCAGATAAAAATAATGTCAAACCTTTACTTGCACCCAAACATTTTAAGCACTGTTGTCAAAGTTTTTTGTTTTGGTTGTGGAAAACTCGAGCTTAGTCTGGAGAAAAAATATGTGTTTTTACATTTAGTTTGTCGCGGTTTGGATGCAGTCTAAGCTTGCGACTCATGTGCCTAAAAATAACAGAACATGCTTCATTCAGCACCATGCCAACTTCGGAATCTCAATGGAAATTGCGTCAATAACGGCCCTCACTCCAAATATGAAGTGTTAGCTTATATATTTACTGTGAGTGTCTCTAAGTGTGTGTCCAGTTGAACTGAGTGGATGGTATGATGTCACATTGCGGTCACTCCGAACTCTGTGCGAGTGGAAAGTGAGACTGGCTGTCAGGGCGGGCAGCACCAACAACAACTGCTCCTGACAGCATCTCAACTGACACAACCTCCCTGTCCACATGCCAGCCACCACACACACACACACACACACACACACACACACACACACACACACACACACACACACACACACACACACACACACACACACACACACACACACACACACACACACACACACACACACACACACACGCTCAAACACACAAACACATAAACAGACACACATGCACACTCACACACGCACAAGCAAATATCCAGACACACACATAAACACCAAGATGTACAAACACAGAAATACACATATACACACACACACACACATACACCAAGATACACACACACCCAAACCCACACTTACATACGCCAAGACACGCATAAACACACACACACACACACACACACACACACACACACACACACACACACACACACACACACACACACACACACACACACACACACACACACACACACACACACACACACACACGCACAGACACACACACACAAATACACACACACTCACAGAGTGACAAACATAAACACAGACAGATGGACAGAGAGACGCAGACAGACATGCATAAACATGCACACACATCCACACGCATGCACATGCAAACGTGTGTACACCCACAGAAACACATACGGAAAGACACACACACAGACACACACACATATATATGGTCTGGGGTGGCATACCGTCCCCAGACCACAGGGTGAGAGACGTTTGTGTTTCCTCAAAAAAGAAAAGTACTAACTTCTTGCCAACTGTCGCGTCTCGTCCACAGAGGAGGAAATTGAAACGTATGGAGGCTAGCCGTAGTGATTATCCAAAATATAATCATTTTTTTAACCGACGTCTTTAAAATTGGTTGCCTTTGGTCGGAATTTTAATTAGATCGCGTGAAGAGAAGACTGCATGAATTTTAAAACCCTCCCCCCCCCCCCCCCCATGCAGTTGGTGGGAGTCCAAGAAGCTGTTGAAACGTTGCGGTGCGCCGGCGGCCCGTAAATCTTGACTCCCGCTTCCTCCGTCGGCGTGGGCTTATTTTGGAATCCAGGCTGTGAGGGTTAAGTAGAATTGTAGCGTGCCTTTTGATTGGTGTAAACACCCCCCGCCCCCCCCTTTTCCGCCCTTAATTACTTAAATCAAACATTACCGAAGGAAAGCAAAGACCGAGACGCTGGCTGTGGCGCTAAGCTAAGTGATTTACGACGCGACCGAAAGCCGCCGAAAGGACTGGGGAAACAACAGCTCTGGAGAACACAACTCGGGAGAACACACACACAAACAACACAACTCGGGAGAACACACACACACTTGGACACACACTCGGTGGAGACGAAGTCAGGCAGCGTGGCGGGTTTATTTTGGAGGTGGCCCGGTTGTGTGTTTCCCTTTCATTCGGCTCCGCGTTCATCTTTGTTTGATTCCGGAGAAAATGAGTTAGCCTGGTTGCTGTTTTGTTTCGTTCCTTCATGCGGGACCGGTTTTGGTTTATGTCTGGACCTCTGTTTTTGTTGTGGTGCGTCAACTGTTCGACCATGTGACTAATGTGCCTCTCTTTTGCCTCGTTGTCGTTTCCTTGGCGACATTGTTGTCACGGCTTCATTACGGCGTCAGCAGGTCACCCCTTGGGCCGTCTCGACGAAGGGGCTGTGTGATGAGGTCTTGATTTTGTGCCGCCTCACCCTCCTTCTCCCCCGCGCCCCTGCCTCCTCCCCGCCACCCTCCCCAGCCTCCCTCTGTCCTCTGTCCCTGATTGGCTGACGGACGTCGTGCTCAGCCACCAGGTGGTTCTAATCAGGTCCGTTAAATAAAAGGGGCGTTCCCCACTCACCTAAACCTTTTCCATACGGGCCGTTCTGCACCCCCCGTCCTCTGCTTGGGTTTCAGTTCAGCTTCACCAGAGGGTTAAAGACACAGCCGCACACAAACGCCTTCACCAGAACTCTGTTGTAAAGATTGAGGAGAAGCATAAAAAAGAAAGCTCAGATGTACTGCAGGGTAACGTTGACCGTTTAGTACGCAATGAATCGTGGACGAGACCTTCTCGGAGCGGGTTCACTCGAACAAGATTTGAATGGTTCGATTGCGCAAACATTTTCCTTTCTTTTACACTTGATGTACACGATATGTGCGGGTATGTATATGCATATAAACTACATGTCAAAGGTTTGCTTCCTAGCCACGATTGTATTTCTTTCCATCCCTCTCTCCCCCCCTCTTCTGTCTTTTGTCACTGCTCAGTCCATAAAGGCATACAAATCCCATCATAAAATAAGCAATAAAATATATCTACCTATATAAATCTCTACACGTAATTAGAAGGTGGCCTTCATACCGATGCACATTCATACACAACATGAATACACGGCAGAACAGCGGCGTATTATTGAGCCCTGCGGTGTTAACCCCTACGACTGCACCAACAGAGCATGTGTCATAGCGGCCGGTGAGCCAGCACCTGCCAGTAAAACCCGATCAGGTCCAGAGGTCTAGTGGGGGGGGGGTCTCACAGAGGGACCCTGGTTCCTGTGTGAAGCTCCCGGACTGTTCCAGGGGCGGGCTCAGCTCTGTTAACCAGGCCCGTTCACGGGGAACCGTCCAAGCCCTCCTGTGTTCTGCTGCTCGCTGCACCTGGAACAATTTTACGTGCGCGCGGCTGGAAAGACTCAAGGTGCGAGGAAATGAGACGTTTGGAGAAAACGGTTGTGGAAATGAGTCTCTTGGCTTCGCCGTGGCTTTCCCTCCTCGGAGCGGACTCCAGTTTTCATTTCTTTAGGTTTTTTTTCCTTCATCCTCTCACACTCGGTTCCTGATGACTTGTACTTCGTTTGAGTCGATGCGATGGGGTTTTGATGGAAGCCGAACGTCGTTCTGAACAGAGCTCGCATTGTTGTTTTTTTTCTGGCTGCCCGTGGCGGTTCTCGACGCCTTGGTGAGGGTCATCGTGCCGTACGGGAAGAGTTCTCTCCTGGGCAGATGATGTGGATTGAGGATGTCTGATTCTTTTGGTTTGCTTCGCCATGAGATTATTGTGTAAGCAATGATCAAGTTGTTATCGCAGCGCTGTTAGCCCGCTGCTATTAATGAGGTATCGAAACGAAAACAAGTGAAAACTAAAATCAGGACCTCCAGAAAGGTTTCTCAGTGTTCCTTGGCCGACTGCGTTAACCAGTTTCTGTATTTTCTTTAATTGTACCAAAAGCCGACTCGCTTGAAAACCGCATGGTCCTAAAAAGAAACACCCCCAAAGAAAAACACGAACAAGCATTGGCCCAGCTAGCGCTACTTCGCGGGTTAACACACACACACACACACACACACACACACACACACACACACACACACACACACACACACACACACACACACACACACACACACACACACACACACACACACACAAACACACACACGGTCGCGTATATACGCACACATCTGGTTTCTGTTTCAATTTATTTCCCTCACATATATGCTATTCATTCTCTCTCTTTCTTTCTCTCACACACTAAATCTGTCTCGGCCTTGTCACAGTCACTGCGTCCGAATGGACCAGTGAACTTCAGTGTCATCAGAATAATAAAGGCATCGTTAGCGACAGGACGCCGGAGTGTGTGATGGATTTAAAGACGACCAAATCTCTCCTCAGGGCTCCAGGTGAAAGACGCCGTTAGCAACACGAGACGGGAATAAATGTCTCACCTGACACTTTAAGTCTCACTACATATCAAGTGTGTGTGTGGGGTAGGGGGGGGGCGCGCTCCATGACCATATCTTCACACCCAAAGCTATTACCATCCGTCAGCGGGAGTTTGTATCAAGGTGGCGCTAAAGGGTGGATTCCCAGCGGGGGCGGGAGCGGGGGGGAGGCGGCGGAGTCTGACACGACCGAATCAGCTCTGGCGAGGAGCGCGGACATTTAAAGCTCCCAGGGGACATAATGGCGGGCTGCATGGCATTGACTACCATTGACGCCCTTGTGAGGCCGCCTGAAGCGGGGAGGCGGCCGATACGTGTCACCCAGATGTCCGCCCGCCCCCTCACACCACCGTGAACACCCCGACGGCCTCAGGTCGCCTCCCGCTGAAGCTGGACCGCATGATATTGAATCGGAGTGGGGACACCCAAATAATAACCGCTGAACCATCCGGTGTGTGGGTGTGACTAGGGGCTGCGGAACAAGCGCGCGGCATGAAAGCCTGTCGGGCTGTTTTATACGTCGCGTGGACATTTGCGCATGGTGTGCTTTGTCTTCTGTCGTTCATACTCACCACAGTCTCCTCATTGAGGGGAAGGCGCCGGGTTAAGCCATCCCTCTGAATGGAGAGGGGTGGTGAACGTCCGCATGGCGTGGATTGTACCACAGATTCTCTGGCCTCATAATGTTCTCTTACTTCCTGGGCTGCGACCAACACCACAGATCACTCCTCATGTTCTCCCCTGCTCTCCTCAAAACACAGAGGAGACACTCAGAGACAGACGGGGACAGGCAGAGCGATCAGCTGATCACCAGCCAGAGGTTCAGGCAGAGCGATCAGCTGATGACCAGCCAGAGGTTCAGGCAGAGCGATCAGCTGATCACCAGCCAGAGGTTCAGGCAGAGCGATCAGCTGATGACCAGCCAGAGGTTCAGGCAGAGCGATCAGCTGATGACCAGCCAGAGGTTCAGGCAGAGCAATCAGCTGATCACCAGCCAGAGGTTCAGGCAGAGCGATCAGCTGATCACCAGCCAGAGGTTCAGGCAGAGCGATCAGCTGATCACCAACCAGAGGTTCAGGCAGAAGGCGAACAGGGCAGATTCCACTCCTGTTTTCCCGCCTCCGGCGCAGAACATTCCAGAACTCCGGCGAGGTGTTGACTAATTAGTCTTTTGACCTTTGGAGGGCCAGGGTCACGGGGCCCCGCCCACCCCCTGGGGGCACGGGGGGTTATTTAAAGTTTTCTGATGGGTGTTACTTAAGCGGCAAAAAACACTCACACACCACACTCACACACACACACACACACACACACACACACACACACACACACACACACACACACACACACACACAGTGTCTAAGTGCACTACCTGAGTGACAGGTGACGGCTGTGGCGGTTTTAACCCCTCCTGTCCGGCTCCTCAGTGATGTCGCCTCGTGCAAGCTGCAAAGGTGAACGGATTCAGCTCGTGTGGGGTGGAAGTTTTGACCCGGGCGGGGGCTGTGGGTGGGTGCGTATTTAAATTGAGGAGGATGGGGTGGGGGGGGGGCTTCAGGCATCTTTCCAAAGGCGGACCTTAAAGTCGTTGTTTCTGCTTTGGGTTCAGGAATTAAAGTGACTCACTGTCTGAAGTGACAGGCCCTGGGGTGGGGGCGCGGTCCTGTAGGTGGTGTCTACAGAGACAGCTCACTCTTTGTTGGAAACACAAAGAAGAGAATGGCCATGTGTATTTGCACGTCAACATGCTAATTGTACCTTAATGTCTCCCCACTTGGATTTCTAAACTAGCGCTTTTTAAGAATGCCGAGTCAAAGGCCAGAACAGAATACCAAGTCAAAGTTCAGGCCCTTAAGCCAAGCGCCTGACTGAATACAACATACATATACACACCAAATACGTCGTAGTATATATACTTGTACTAATAGTATTCCAGGGGGCTTATATAAGCCGCTCACCCTAAGAACTATAAAGTGAGGTATAGAAGAACACTCCTGTATCCCACGACTTTAGCCCAGCCTCATTTCCAAGACCCTGCCTCTTTATAGAGCCACTGGGGCAGTACATCACCCTCTCCTCTCTGTGACAGCATACTGGACGGTGTCTTGTCCAACCGAATATCCTATCAAATTCTTCTCTATCGGCTTTCTCTTCTCTT
>OLKM01002232.1:0-34045 GCA_900291075.1 Melanogrammus aeglefinus
CTTCTCTCTCTCTCTCTCTTCTCTCTCTCTCTCTCTTCTCTCTCTCTCTCTCTCCTCTCTCTCTCCTCTCTCTCTCTCTCTCTCCATTCCATTAAAACTGATCCTGGGTTTCAGGGCTGGATGTCAGGTTATGGGTACCAGCCCCTGGCCCCTGCACCAGCCCCTGGCTCCGGCCCCCTGGCCCAGTGTGTTGGTGCCAGGCTATGTGGCGAGGGGTGCCAGGGCAGGGATAAGGGCAGAATGTCAGGCACGCCGCCTCCTCCTGTACTGGGTTTAACGGGAGATGGGGACATAGCTCTGGCCTGCTGGGTGGGGCAGCATGCCACCGGGAGGGTGGATGGTTCCCTGCTCTCTGGCCAGAAAGGCTGAGGTTGTCCTTGAGCAAGACCACTCTCCCCTTACAGTCCGTGACAACGGGGTGAATTAGGGATTTGTCTTGATGAATGTGTGAGTGACCATGTGCATGTGTTTGGGTGAACATCTTGAGTGCACATTTGTGTGTGTGGTTTAGGGCTGTCAAAATTGCTCAAAAATGACATTCGAATATTCGTTTTGAAAAAAATCACGAATTCGAACTATTCGAATATCTGGTTGCCTATTTTACGCAGTTGCCGTCAATATGTCAATAATGCGACAAAACCATGGTTCAAATTAGTGGGATATATATATCCTATAAACAGCCCAGTAACGTGGAGGCCCTAAATCATGAAAAGCACACCAACTTTTGTATGGGCTGCATTTTTCAACCACCACACCTGCAAGCGCGCAAACTATGTAATCTGAAGAAGACGCCGCGTTCTGAATGTTACAAAGTATGCTAGTGGTAACGTTCCTGCTTTGCTTACCTATATCGAGAAGGCCTGATTAAAATCGATAAAGAAAAAAATTGGCCAGTGTCGCCTACGTCTTCCACCATGTCAGCGCGAAAGGCCAGCACTACGCACCTATCGGATTCATGAAAAAAAGCTGTCTCGGACTTTGCCGAGAACTCACCCGGGTGGCCGTGGACCAGATGTGCCCGCATGTTGCTGGGTTGTCGAGTGGTAGGCCAATTCAACTTTGCACAGCTTGCAAATAACCTTATGCCTTGGCTCAACAATTTTTCCTCCGCTGAGCCTAAAAGCCAAAAAACCTCCACACGGCACTTGTAAGGTTGCGGGGGTGTTATGATCTCCCTCCCCGACCTCTGTTTGCAGCCGCGACGTGTTCTGTATTTTCAAGCCATTTTTTTCATCTGATAACCGGTTTTTCACATATAATCAATGACGTAGCTGTTTTTTGGTTTTTGCGTTGCTGTGATTGGTTTACATTTCCCGGGTATGTGTGCGTATGCGTACAGTACGTACAGTATCAGATCACGTACAACTTCCCGCGCACATGCACGTACAGTAGTAGCCTATCAGATTACGCTGTAGGCCTACAGTAGCCTATCAGATTACTTTGTACAGTATGTGTTCTATGTTTGCCGTCTCGTTCAGTGGCGGCGCCAGAGATTTTTTTCTGGTGGTGCTATGGGGGTGCTCGGCGTTTTACTGAGGGGGCTATGAAATTAGGGTGATAGCATATGAGTCATTTTTCTCTACTACAACACCTCCCCACCATATCGTCACATATGTTTACACGTTTGCTCTCTAACGGGGTCTTTGGAGTGTAGGGCCTACATTAAAAAGCGCCATTCAAATCAATCGTATTATTATTGTCATTAGGCTACTTCTGACGGACGCGCACACAAAAGCCGCGTTCATCTCGACGGTTTAAAAGGATGCAGCATGTTATAGATAACGTAATCCCAAATACTTCACTTACTTCAGTGTGTGGATTTAAAGTTTGCGCACAGATGACTACCAGGTCACCACTACCATTGAGCGACCAATTAAACTAAACATACCAAGTTCAAATACACTTCTAACTAAAGACAGCGTACCTCTTGCATTTTTTCTTCTCTTGAACGGTCTTCTTCAACCTCAAGGAATTTTTCTGATCAGATACGATTTTCGTGTCGTTAATTTTTGTGAACGCTTTCGACTTAAAGATTGACGCGATCGCCAGGATTACGGTTACTTTAGCCTACTACTCATTTGAACAATCACGTTCACGCACGCAACGTGTCTGTCTGTCGTGCTACCGTTGAACAATCTGTTTATTTCAATCTGTTATTTTCTTTTGTGATTAAAATATTATTATCACACAATACATTTTAAGAACTCAGAATGAAATTAAATAACAATATTAAATAAACCATTTTTTTCTTGGGGGTGCTATGGGGGTGCTATGGCCAATCTAGGGGGTGCTTTAGCACCCCCTAGCCCCCCCCTGGCGCCGCCACTGGTCTCGTTGAGAGTGCTGGTGGGCGGCGGCTTTCGCTGGGCATTTCCTTACTTTAAAACGAGGGACATCGCGAACAGACATAGGCTCATTCACAAAGCAGATAGAGGCGCTTGTACCGCGGGAGTGTTTTTTCACATTCGAATATTAATTTTCACGTTCGAATTCGCGTTTTTGGATACATATTCGAACGAATATTCGAACCTCGAATATTCGTTGACAGCCCTAGTGTGGTTGGGTGAACATGTGAGTGTGTGCGTGGGTGGGTGAATAGGTGAAGGTGTTAATGTGTGTGTGTGGTTGGATGAATAGGTGAAGGTGTGAATGTGTGGTTGGGTGAATAGGTGAAGGTGTGATTGTGTGTGTGTGTGGTTGGGTGAATCGTTGAAGGTGTCGGCAGGTCAGACGGTGACATCATCAGCTGACTCAACTGATCCAGAAACTGAAGCCTTTCCTGTGGAGTATGCAATAATGCATCCTCCTGTTCAGACCCTCTGAAGCACCAGGGTTTAGCCTGGTCCCACTCAGGGTTTAGCCTGATCCCACTCAGGGTTTAGCCTGGTCCCACTCAGGGTTTAGCCTGGTCCCACTCAGGGTTTAGCCTGGTCCCACTCAGGGTTTAGCCTGGTCCCACTCAGGGTTTAGCTTGGTCCCCATCAGGGTTTAGCCTGGTCCCCATCAGGGTTTAGCCTGGTCCCATCAGGGTTTAGCCTGGTCCCCATCAGGGTTTAGCCTGGTCCCTTTCAAAGAACATCAGAAACCATTTCTTGTCTTTTTAAGACTTGTCCTTCGTATTGTATGAATAAAAAGCAAAAAAATATTACGAAGCAACTGAAACACCAAGACGGCAATCTTTTTAGTTGCTTAGTAAAGTTATTTTCAGTTGCCTTTTTCAGTTGCTTATTGTTTTTTATTATTACATTACGACGGACGAGCCTAAAAAGTTACTTTATGGTTCGAAAGAATTCGGGGCAAAGTCAGAAACATATCTGAATGAAGACATTACAAGATCTCAACATCCTTCCAAAATGGCAACTACGCAATCATTTGTGTATTGGTCTCGGTTTGTGAAAGACCTTTTATTTCTGTATTTATTGGGTGCTGTGAATCCCAGACAGGGGATTGGGCCAGCGTTTGGTGTTGGGATCATTTCATTATCTTTAGAGGTGGTCTGTTCTCCCCGATCAGACAACCCCATCACGGGCCTCCCAGCGTAAGCCTGCTCTAGATTAGTGATGTCATCGGCCCTTTGTCAGAGAGCGTGTGTCTCAAAATGCCTAATCCGCATCGAACTTGTGTGTGTGTGTGTGTGTGTGTGTGTGTGTGTGTGTGTGTGTGTGTGTGTGTGTGTGTGTGTGTGTGTGTGTGTGTGTGTGTGTGTGTTGTGTGTGTGTGTGTGTGTGTGTGTGTGTCCGTCTGTGTGTGTGTGTGTGTGTGTGTGTGTTCTGCTCACCAAACACTTGTCTGGTCCCTGCTTCAGACAAACTCGGCTAAGCTGCTCTCCCATTGTTTTGCAGGGTTAAACACACACACACACACACACACACTCACACACACACTACAACACACACTGCACACACACACACACACACACACTGCAACACAACACCGCTAGCTACCCTGTGGCTGTTCCAGGAGGATGGAGCAGTTGACTTGAATGACCTCTCAGGTGTGTGTGTGTGTGTGTGTGTGTGCTGTGAGCGCCTGTCTAGGGGTCTTTTCTCTTTGTAACAGAAACACCATTAGCGCCCCACTTTGTATTGTCATTCCCACATCCGACACACACACACACACACACACACACACACACACACACACACACACACACACACACACACACACACACACACACACACACACACACACACACACACACACACACACACACACACACACACACACACACACACACACACACACACACACACACACTAACACACAACCTGATGCTCGGTGCATGTCTCGGCGGTCAGTCCAGCAGCACCTGGTTGAGGGGAGGGGGGGGGGGGGTGCCTCTGGGCCGGCTGAGCCTGGAATAGACAGGAGAAGAGAGAGGAGAGAGAGAGAGAGAGAGAGAGAGAGAGAGAGAGAGAGAGAGAGAGAGAGAGAGAGAGAGGAGAGAGAGAGTGAGAGAGAGAGAGAGAGAGGGGGAGAGAGAGAGAGAGGGGAGAGAGAGAGAGAGAGAGAGAGGGGAGAGAGAGAGGAGAGAGAGGAGGGAGGAGGGAGGGGAGGTAGAGAGAGGTGGCACCTCGCACAGGACTGTGCCGTTTATAAAGGGAATGGAATGGGGGGCTCTGGGGGGGCATCGTGTTGGGAGGCGTTGGCCGGCGCCCCCCTGGCGTGCGCGTCCTGAAGCCTGGACGTCTCATTCCTGGTGATCCCGTCTGGATGGATCGCATCGGGGGGGGGGGGGGGGGGGCGCTTGGGAAGAGGGGTTCACTCTGCAGGGGTGTTGTTTGATGTTCAGGGGTGTACCATCCGTCAGTGTTCTTAGTACACGCTACACGTCAACCTCCTGAGATGGTGCAATTTGATTGGTTCACTATCTCGGGATATTGGGCAATACCCCGAGATTGAGATCTCAAACTCGGGGTATTGTTTCAGCGCATGTCTTGTCACGCTAATAAAAACAAATCAACCGCTAATAAAAACGAATAAATCCCGGCAAAAAGTGTTATCTTGTTTCTTTAATTGTTAGATATGTAATGATTTTTATTGATATATTTCAGTCCTTAATGGACTGATCCGTCTGAGAGTCAGGACTGGTTTTGGCTCCAAAGCGTTTTTTCTCACCTCAAGCATGTTACATTTTTTCCTTAAAATAAATAATCGAGCGATCTAAAGATCATTAAACCCATCCGGTTTGGGTTCTCGATCCCGTTGGCTAAACGGTTCCTCACCCGCCTCCCTCCGCGTGTTCGTCATTCACCCCCGCACCGGAACAATCTGCACACCAACACGGGTTCCACACAGGTACCCGCGTCGTCCTGATGAACGGAACCGCCCTCAACCTCCGGATGACGACCACAGCCTCTGCAGACCCCGTCGTGACGCCAGACTTACCCCTCTCCCTCCCCCCCCTCCTCCCTCCCTCTCCCTCCCCCCCCTTCTCCCCCCTTCTCCCACCGCCCCAGTCGCAGTACACCAACCTGGGCCTGCTCAACAGCATGGACCAGAGCATCCAGAACGGCGGCTCCACGTCGACCAGCCCCTACAACAACGACCACGCACAGAACAACGTGGCGGCGCCGTCGCCCTACTCCCAGCCCAGCTCCACCTTCGACGCGCTCTCCCCGTCCCCCGCCATCCCCTCCAACACAGACTACGCCGGACCCCACACCTTCGACGTCTCCTTCCAGCAGTCCAGCACCGCCAAGTCGGCCACCTGGACGGTAAGAGACACCCCCACGCCCAGACCACCGGTACACCAGTACACCAGTACACCAGTACACCAGTACACCAGTACACCAGTATACCAGTACGCCGGTACGCCGGTATGCCGGTACACCGGTACACCAGTCCTCTCTCTATTGCTCTCTCCATCTCTCTCTCTTCTCTCTCTCTCTCTCTCTCTCTCTCTCTCTCTCTCTCTCTCTCTCTCTCTCTCTCTCTCTCTCTCTCTCTCTCTCTCTCTCTCTCTCTCTCTCTCTCTCTCTCTCTCTCTCTCTCTCTCTCTCTCTCTCTCTCTCTCTCTCTCTCTCTCTCTCTCACACATTCTGTCTCTCTCTCTCTCTCTGTCTGTCTCTCACACATTCTCTCTCTCTCTCTCTCTGTCTCTCTCTCTCACATTCTGTCTCTCTCTCTCTCACACATTCTGTCTCTCTGTCTCTCTCTCTGTCTCTGTCTCTCTCTCTGTCTCTCTCTCTCTCTCTCTCTCTCTCTCTCTCTCTCTCTGTCTCTCTCTCTCTCTCTCTGCTCTCTCTCTCTGTCTCTCTCTCTCGTCTCTGTCTCTGTCTCTGTCTCTCTCTCTGTCTCTCTCTCTCTCTCTCTCACATTCTGTCTCTCTCTCTCTCACACATCCGATTTAAAAGGACACTGATTGCTTTCCGTAGGATGAAGTAATGTTGGGGATCAATCCATACACACATGCGCCCACCACAGGGGATGGATGTGAACTATTACACCAGGAGAACCAATAATGTCCCATAAATACTGACGTGAGGTGAGAGGAGGTGAATACTTTATTCATCCCACATGGGACATTTTGGTGAATGAATGCAGAAGTAAAGCAGAATGATTTATAAAACAAACGCAACATTTCAAACGCTGCTGGAAAAACCGTGGAATACCTCCTCATGCCTGTTGCACTTATTTATGATTATAATTAATACGTATACAACGCATCACCTCAAGTGTGGAGGTGGCTGAGTCAGACAGACTTATTCACCTGGGGGTGTTTGGTTTCAGGTAAGTTTCTATTTTTATGTACGTTTCTACGCATTAAACCTTTCCACTCCTTGATCGTCACACCCAACCCTGCTTTCCTTATTTTACCGTACAATCATAACTCACTGTATTAACCGACACTCTCCTATCAACTGACAAAAAAATGGAACAAGAGAGTCTATCTCTCCAGGTCAGATTGCGTTATACTTCCACCGAATCCTCCATGATCGTCTTTCCCTCGTTCTCGTTAAAGAAGAAAACGAGAACGAGAAAAACGTGAAACGTTGGGCATTAAACGGCGACCTCTGGTTTCGTGGCGCTGCAGCCCAAACGGTGAGGAAGATGAATTGGATACCCGTGAAGCTCCTATCTTGACTGGATCTTCGCTGCAGGCAGAGTTGGGGCGAGATCTGTGTGAGAGCAGTCGTTGCACAACCACATCTGGCAGGGAACCGATGTCACTAGACGAGGGAAGGTGGGACGTCCCGAGGGCATCTCCTCTCTCGTTCCCTCCTGCTCTGACGGAGAGATCAGGCAGGGAGGACCGCCCACTGCTCGTCGGTGTTATTAATATTATCGTCAGCTTGTCATTTACGGTCATGGATGGCTTTCATCATTGTGCGTAAAAACTCAAAGCAAAAAAAGAATCCAGTTGAATTTCTATACCTGCGATAACAAAGTATTACTCACCCACCACGTCCGTTGACGTGATTTCCCAGACATGCTTGGTCACACTTTGCCCCCGCCTGCTTCTAAGTTCAGATGATTACCTGTCGCCCCTGCCTGTCAGCGAGACACACCTTTCCAGAGTCACAGGTGACCAGGCCAGGGGTCAAAGGTGACCAGGCCAGAGGTCACCACAATTCACAGAGGTGTGTTGATCACAGAGGTGAGGACCCTTCGGTCAAGACTGCTCGTCAGGACAGCTCGTTAGGGCCCCCTCGTTAGGGCTCCTCTGTAGAGCCCATCGTTAGGCCCCTTGTTAGGGCCAGGTGTGGTTTGGGCCCCTGCAGCTAGGTGTCACCATGTGAAAAGCACCATAACCAGATCTGCTGCTCTGTCATTAAGGGCGCCAGCGCCAGCAGCGACACCTGGAGTCCCATGGCCCCGCCCGCCTTTCGCCTGTCCGTCCGTCTCTGTGCAGACACACACGCCTAATGTACTGCACACACACACACACACACACACACACACACACACACACACACACACACACACACACACACACACACACACACACACACACACACACACACACACACACACACACTGCTGCTCTCTTTTGGTGAGCAACGAATGACGTGCAAGTATTCCGACCACGTGGTCACCATATATAACCGGTACAAATAACCAGTACACAAACCGCCCTGGTTAGACGGTTTAAACAGCAGGTCAGTCTCAGAGTAATAATCATTTCTAACTCATTCCTGAGATTCTACCATCCAATCCATGGGAAATACGGAAAGCGGAGTCAGCGCCCCCTTCAGTCCATCCTAGTCCTGAATCAGTGACGTATTCCACTCAGTCTCTCATCCTAATGAGTCCACCGCCAGGGTTTCAAAAAGGATTTATTTTTTATTTCATGGCATTGGAGCCAAGAGACTCAAATTGAGTTTCTATGTTCAATCCTGCACCCTACCAATCAAATATGAATGTACCACGTTTATTCAGGTTCCCACCGGTAGTCAGCCATGCCTAATGAGCTCACAGGTGTACCTCACTGGGCTGGTTCCCTGCCTGGCCGCACTAAGTGTGGGATTGTGACATTCACCTCATTCCCACAGGCAACGCTCACCCCACTCCTTCTGAAGTGTCTAATGCGCGTTTGTTTCAAAGTAAGAGCGCAGGGCGTGAGCCACACGCCCTGCGCTCTCTGACTCTGTGCTCACATCCCATAATAGACGCAAGGGGACTCAGTCAAAACACATGATGCAACACCGGTCGGGTCGGTCTCGCCGTTTAGCGGGACGATTATCCACGTCTCGCATTTATTGTTGTCGTTTTTTTTTTCTGCTGACGAATTAGTTTTTTTTTTTTTTTCTACTGAAAACGGTTGAAGGAGGAGGAAGACTTTTCATCCTCCCTGCTGCGCTGAGTCATTGTTGAATCAATTTAAATGATAGATTTAATTTGTATGGATATGTCATCACAACAAAGCCTTTGAAATCTGACAATACGCACTGATTTTGGCATGATTATTAATTAAGACCTGGGAGGAAAATCTTCCTATTTAGACAAGCAGGTTGAGTGAAGGTTTAGATCTGAATGATGATTGGTCCACTTTGATGGAACGGAGCCTGCTGATAGGCTAGCTCCTCATCTTCCATGAACACCTGATCTGAGGGCGATCGGTGGGTCCAAGCAGAGTAGCTCCAGGAGGCCCAGCGCTAGGCCCCAGCGCTAGGCCCCAGCGCTAGGCCCCAGCGCTAGGCCCCAGCGCTAGGCCCCAGCGCTAGGCCCCAGCGCTAGGCCCCAGCGCTAGGCCCCAGTGCTAGGCCCCAGCGCTAGCCCGCCCGCCCGCTGAAGAGGCTTCCGCCCCAGCTGCAGTCGGCTAACGCTCGCCCTCTGCTTGAAGCCCGGCTGGGTCTCCAGCGGCGCTGAGCTCCCCGCGGAGGCAGCCGTTTGATGGCCGCTCGCCCAGAGACACGCCTAATCCTGGACACACACCTCGGCTCTTAGCTGCCTCACCTGCCCGTGACACACACCAACACACACACACACACACACACACACACACACACACACACACACACACCACACACACACACACACACACACACACACACACACACACACACACACACACACACACACACACACACACACACACACACACACACACACACACACACACACACACACTCACACACGCACACATGCACACACATATACACTTGTGACACACACAAACCCACACAGACACATATACATCGTGACACACTAAAGACACACTCAGACACTTACTCACATGCACATACACAAACCCACACCCACACACATGCACCTGTGACGCACTGAACACACACACTTAATCACATTTCGCACAGACTCACTCACATGCACGCACAAGTGTGCGTGCACAGACTCAAATTTTTACTCACACAGACAAACAAACACACACACACACTTACATGCTCACACACACAACTTTGCACAGGAAACACACATATGCACACACACATGAACACGTGCACACAAAACAGTAAGCGCACACACACACACACACACACACACACACACACACACACACACACACACACACACACACACACACACACACACACACACACACACACACACACACACACACACACACACATCCATCAGCATTTCCCAGAAGGGCTCGCAGCCTTAATCCTGTGGATTATTTATTTAACGTCACTGAATGACTCTCCTCCTCACAGATCATAATACTCCCGGACTATTTAGTCAGAGCACACGAATCCCCCTTCAGCTATTCTTCCCCTTCTTCTTCTGCGCCCACCTCCATCTTGTCTCTTTGCTCTGCTAAACCAATGGGGTGTTGCCGAGCGGGCGTCCATTGTGCTCTCCCTCCGAGGGGGTGGGGGGGGGGGGGGACAGAGTGTCTGAAGGGTGTTTGCCGAGCGTATTATCCGCCACCAGGCCCCCCTTCGACCAGAGGAATGCCCCCGTGGGGACCCCCGTCCCCAGCCAGGGGGGGATTACTGTAATGGATGGAGGACCAGCAGATAATACCTGAGTCAATACGGCGTGCCTCCTCTCTGAACTCTGCACGCTCACCGCTCCCTCCTCTCCCAGGGTTAAGCTGGGAAGGCGCATCTCGCGTTGCCCCGCGGAGGGAGGGATGGGAGGGAGGGGGAAGGTGAGGGAGGGGGAGGAGGGAGGAGGGGGGGGGGGGTGCTTGAAAGAGGCTCAAAGAGAGGAGTGTTAACAGGGAAAGGAAGCAAGACGCAGCTTGCCTCTGGAACATCTGCGGGCCGTCCCACGCCTCACGAGACGGAGCCGAGACTTGTTTGTGTCAGAGAGCGTGCCGGGACTTGCCCTGCGCTGAGATACAAGCCCTCAGACCTGGGAGGGGGGAGGGAGGAGGGAGGAGGGGGGAGGGAGGGGGGGAGATAAAGTACCAGAGGGGATAGGGGGGGACAAAGGGCTGAAGATGTTTTTATGATAAGCATAGACCAAAAATAGTTTCCGGAAAAGCCTGTTTCTGACACTTCTACATTACGATGGTGGCCTCACGTCGTTGAATCCCAGGGAATCTCATAAAGCAGGACTCTGATTTACACACAGTGATGTTGAAAGATAAGCGTTGAAAAATGGGATCATTACCTCTTCACTCCAACCGACTCGAACCATTCTCATTAAAAAAAGAATATCGTAAAGACTGGAGATTATTTAAGGCATAAATGTAATAATGAAGAAATCAAAGCCATCCCTGGCAGTATGAAACGTTCATACTATAAGTAAACATCTCTACAATCCTCACTACCTTTTAATTTTTTTCTCTTTAATGAAGCACATAAACAAGGGCGCAGAATGAACCTGGCGATCCCTCTGCACCTGAAGCTCACTAACTGTTGCATGAAGCGTCTTCTATCAGCGAGCCAAGGGCAGGCCAGTGTTATGTACACAGCGGTGATTTCACCTCGTTGTACAGAAATACAGTTCCATCTATTGATGCCAATAGGCGGGACAAAGGGCCCAGCTACCGCCGGCTACTCCCTACAATAACAGGCCCTTTTGTAAAGTCCCCAGACAAACCGCAAAGCTGTCAGTCGTTAACAATCTGTGCTCCTTCCACCTCCACTCCTGCACACAACGCAGAGACAAAACAAATTCTCTGCAGCCCATTTTGTGGGAAAGGCGCAGAACAATCGTCTCACACTCGGAAATCAGGTTTTTATTTTATTTCTAAATCTCAGTCGGTTCCCTTGCTTGGGGAAAACAGGTGTGTATCCTGTCTCTCCCACACCGTGGAAAAAAAAAAAAACCACGAGGAGAGGAGGGAGGAGAAGGAAGGGAGATTATTGTTTGAATTAAACAGGTTCGGGAGAAGCTCGGGGCAAGACGCGACTTGTCAGGAATGAAGAGGACAAGACCGGAGGCGCCGAGCCCTGCTTGGTTAAGGTCTTGGATGTTTGTCAGGGCTTGAGTGCTGCATGTGCCCGCAGCGTCTTGTCAGGAGAAGAGGCTGGGGAGCCAGAACGGGCCTGTCCCAGCCTGCCTCCCCGACACACTCACAGCCGTCCCGACGAGCGAGGCTTATATGCAAAAAAGGAAAGTGAGCGTGCGCGTTAAACACGCACGCTTACAGAGAACACCGAGCCTACCTGGTGGGTTCCACGGTGACGGGAGGAAGGGGAGGACAGCGCGGGGATCGCATGTCCAGGGGGCCGGAGATATCCCTGTGTGTTTGGGAGGATCGCGTGAGGGCATTCTGTGGGTGTGAGGATGGAAGTTCAGGGGTAGACGTGTGTGTTGTGTTAATCACAGAGTGCTTAGGCGCGCTTCTTTATCTCGTGTTTTTCGCGACTGCCGGGTCTACCCCACGTTGTCAAAAAAGAACGCAAAGTAAAAGTCTGGTTGTTTTGAGGCGGACTGAGGTCGCCCCAGCTGAAATCCTTGAGGCTGTGCTCGTGGAGACGATAATCATTCTCGTGGCACTCACACAGTTAGAAAGAAGAGTTGTATACAAATGTGACTATGTGGGTAGCATGGCGCAATAACCAACACATTAAGTTGGCTACCCTTGTGGTGTCGCACCAAAAAAAATCCAGGACAGAAGTTATCCAGTTAACACAAATTAAAACAAGAGTATACAAATCTGCAAAATAGGACTCATGGAAAAGGATGTTTATGAACATTATGGACGGTTGAGGCAGTGTCCAGACCGTTCCAAGCTGTTGAGTGTTCCTGCCTCCCTGTGGAGCGTAACCCATCTCTGGACGAGCGCGTGGCCATGCTGGTCGCTCACTGTGAGCCGAGATGAATGGCAGCTAATTACACCTCGTACACACCTGAACGCCCCGTCCTGATCTGCTGAAGGACTCAGTGAGGCGTCCCCTCCACCCCTCGCTACACACACACACACACACACACACACACACACACACACACACACACACACACACACACACACACACACACACACACACACACACACACACACACACACACACACACACACACACACACACACACGTAGCTCCAAACGAAGGTAGCAGCAGCCAATGCATTTTTTTGTGCGCTCAAAGTTTATAGCTGCAGGGATGGGATGGTTAACCTCAGAGAGTGTGTGTCATGCGTGAGTCTCATCTACGTGTGTGTGTGTGTGTGTGTGTGTGTGTGTGTGTGTGTGTGTGTGTGTGTGTGTGTGTGTGTGTGTGTGTGTGTGTGTGTGTGTGTGTGTGTGTGTGTGTGTGGTGTTTAGCCAGGTGTACGTGTGTGTGTGTCTGTCTGTCTATGTGTGAGTGTGTTTGACACTGTGTGTGTGTGTGTTAGTCTGCGTCTGTGGGCTCGGCCAGGTGTGTGTGTGTGTGTGTGTTTGACTGCCGTTCAGGGTGTGCGTTCTATTACTCAATCCTGTGCGCTTTCAGTTCTTAATATTAATGGGAAACGCGCCCATGGCCCCATTTCCTCCCAACTTAACTCTTCTTTTATTCCTGCAAGAACGCTGTGTAATCATAATTAATAATCTAAACATTACTGATATACCGCCTTACCCCTCTCTCTCTCTCTCTCTCTCTCTCTCTCTCTCTCTCTCTCTCTCTCTCTCTCTCTCTCTCTCTCTCTCTCTCTCTCTCTCTCTCTCTCTCTCTCTCTCTCTCTCTCTCTCTCTCTCTCTCTCCTCTCTCTCTCTCCCTCCCCACTTGTTCCCCACCTCATTAAGCAGATTGACAGGGATGTTTGGGCGAGAGGGGGGAGGTGTGGGGGAGGGAGAGAGGGGGTGACAGCTATAACTGCACCCATTTATCTTTGTGTTTTTGTTTTTTTAAAGAACACGGTTTGGGGAAAGCTGCTTTGATTTTGACCAAAGACCAGCAGATCACCGTGACAACCAACTAGAGCCCTCTAGCAGGGGTGTGTGTGTGTGTGTGTGTGCGTGTGCGTGTGCATGTGTGTGTGTGTGTGTGTGCGTGTGCGTGTGTCAAATACACATAATACAAAGGGATTTGAATCATGTACAAAAGATTCCAGATTATGGATTACAATCTAAATATATGATTATAAATTATGTAAAGTTAAAACTGTGTCACTTCTTCTGAAGAAAAAACTCATCAAGATTGTTTCCCTCGTAATCCGTGTGAATGAATGTGCAAACAGTTTGAACCAGCTGAGACTGGTTTGACTGGATATCATTAAAATTAATTAAACCGGCTCCAGCGGTCCTTTGTAGTGTGGTACTTAACAAACTAGCTTCATACATAATGACTCGACAGTTAAGTCATATAGCATTAAAGCTACATCATTATAATGAGCGATACAAAATAAAATGGTGCTTTGTGAGTTCCAGATAAGTAAGGTGTCACGCAAGAAAGTCCAGGAAAGTAGTAGAATTAAATCCAGTCCACCAATAAAAACAAAACTATAAAAAAAATACGCAATAGAAATGATATGGATGAACATTCTGTGCGGTTGAGTTTCTAGTTTTGACGTCGGTTGGGAGGAGCTGTCATCCCAACCGACGTCAAGCATAAATCCTGCCGCTGTCCCTGAGGGCTGGAGGTCGCCGATTGGCTGAGAGATCCTTTGTGCGGGAGATTAGAATCTGAAGGAATTCAAATCAAGATCTCCTTTAAAGACCTCCACTGTAGGCCTGAGGAAGACCCCGGACAAGGGAGTAGGAGTCCCTGGTAAAGACGTTGAAGAGATCGTCTCGACGTTACCGGTACCTTGCACTGTTTGTTAATGTAAATTAACGTGTTGACGTTGATTAAAATTACAGCCAGGACAGAATGAAAACTACTACTTAGTAAGAGCAATGGAAATGATGTTGATGAACTTTATGGACGGTTAATGTAAATGAACATGCTAATGTTCATTTATATTAACATAACTGATTTATAATGAGGTCTCCCGAGACAGGCACGCTAGGCGTGGAATTGTGGTTTTGAATAACTTAACATTGCGACGCGATACACTGTTCCCAAACTGAGCATCTCTAGAACCGTGTTGGGGTTGAGGAGGTTAGAACTCAAGGGAACCGCAAGGTTCTACCAGGGCTTGCTGTGATTGGATCCCAATAAAGGTTCTGCCGCTGGAATCAAAACGAAGAACAAACGCAGATGAACAGAGAGACATCTCGCTCTGTCTCTCTCTATCTGTCTCCCTCCCTCCCTCTCTCCCTCTCCCCCTCCCTCCCCCCGGGACAGGGCTGAGGAGGAATGCATGTGGTATTGTTCTTGCAGCCCCAGGGAGGTTTTTGTCCGTGTACACAGAATACCTTTCTTCTCTTCCAACACACACACACACACACACACACACACACACACACACACACACACACACACACACACACACACACACACACACACACACACCATCCTTTACGTACACCTTCCAAGCCACTGCCAAACCCCAAGACTCCACCCAAGAACCTTTTCCCTCGGCTGTTTGCTCATCATTCACTTTGATTTCGATTAGATTCATATCTGCTCACCACTCCTTCCCTCCCATGGAAACACCGCCTGTACTGAGCACAGAACCCCTCCCTCTGTCCTGAACACAGACCCTAGCTGATCTTCTGCGAGAAACCCCAGCGGTTAGAGGTGTTTGGCTCCCGGCCGCGGTGGCGGTGGGTTCGAATCCCCGCGGTGCCCACCCAGCCTCACCGGTGGGCATCGATGAGCAAGGCTAAGACAATCCTCCCGCTGACCGCGACCTGCTCCGGGATCACCTTGTGGGTGAAAGCGTCCGCGGAACGGCGGTGAACCGGGGGGGGGGGTTGATCCAGGGTGGGCTGGGGGTGAGAGAGAGGCTGCTCTGAGCGCCGAGCCAGGCCCGGTTTAACTGCTCCTTCTGGGGCCCTCAACCCTCCCTTTACGACCCTCCACGGAAGTCCTCCAGGCCCCAGGAAAACCCATTGAAGTGCACCCAACAACACGCACGCACGCACGCACGCACTCACACACACACACACACACACACACACACACACACACACACACACACACACACACACACACACACACACACACACACACACACGTAGGTGTGTGTGTGTGTGTGTGTGTGTGTGTGTGTGTGTGTGTGTGTGTGTGTGTGTGTTCATTAAAGCCATAATCACAGTCTTTTAACTCCTTCTCCTCGGGGTATACCAGAGCTCTTCTCCAGGTGTTTCGCCCTCCTCCTCCTCCTCCTCCTCCTCTGACGCGGTTCACATGCTCAACATCAATCCTTCGAGAGCTTTTATTTGATATAAGCCCAGCGAACTGTTATTAAGGGTTGTGGTACATCATGGTGTTACTCTATAGGGGCCGGATGGTTCTTAAGTGTGTGTTAGGAGGTTTGACTCCCAGCTGAAAAGTTCTGGGTTCGATTCCCGTTGTCCATACCGTCCAGCGGGCCTCCCTTGACTCAGCGACCCCCTCACCTGAGACCTGCTCCTTAAGGACCGGTGGTCTCCCTGTAGTCCTGGCTCAAGGGTTCTGATAGAGAGTCAGACAGGGTTGTAAGACTGAGTACTCCTGGACTGACCTGTATCTTCCTCCTCCTCCTCCTCCTCCTCCTCCTCCTCCCACCGCAGTACTCGACGGAGCTCAAGAAGCTGTACTGCCAGATCGCCAAGACCTGTCCGATCCAGATCAAGGTGCTCACCAATCCCCCCCAGGGGGCGGTGATCCGCGCCATGCCGGTCTACAAGAAGGCGGAGCACGTCACCGAGGTGGTGAAGCGCTGCCCCAACCACGAGCTCAGCCGCGAGTTCAACGACGGTAAGAGGAGGCGCACAACGAGGGTCACTTTCATTACACTTTGACTGTATTATTAAAGTACACAAGGGTCACATTCTTATGCTTGGTGCCTGAACAGCCACATGGCAGAAACAATACAATATAAAGTAAATACGTAGATGGGTAGAAAATTAAAATATGTACAAATAAGTGTCAAATCAAATCAGTGTGATCAAGTATAGAGGGTCGGTTAAACCCCCCTGACGGACTCAGTTCTGTTGTTGGCTCGAACAATGAGACGTAACGAGAACCGAGAGGGGGTCGAGGTGCAGTTACACACTGGTTGACGGTAACCGTAGATACAGCACGATGTTCATAGAAGTGACGGACAAAAACGTGCAGAATATATAAATTAAGTGTGAACAACGAACACCCCCCAGGCACTAGGGGGCAGCAGCCGTGGGGCAGAGCCTTCACAGACTCACCCACGCCTTCTTTACGTTGAAACCAATATTCAGTTTAAATAAAATGGATTTAACTCTGTGCAGTCATGATGATAGGTTTTTTATCGATGGACTATATATATCATCTTTTATCCGCCACTAGTTTTAATCCAAAGCGGCTCAGAGTGGATTCAGAATCACGCCATCAAGGAGAACCTGTCCTTGTCTTGTGGAGCGGCGGCCATTCTAACCCCTGCCCCCTCCCCTGGTGTCCCAAGGTCAGATAGCTCCGCCCAGCCACCTGATCCGGGTGGAGGGCAACAGCCACGCCCAGTACATGGAGGACTCCATCACGGGGCGCCAGAGCGTCCTGGTGCCCTACGAACCCCCGCAGGTGAGACCCCGAGAGGCCGGGGGATCAATGCCGCGCCACGACACTCCGACGTACTACATTTACATTTACATGGAGGGTTGTTTAGCAGACGCTTTTATCCAAAGCGACTTACAATAAGTACATTTGTGGAGGAAAGAGAAACAACAATATATGGCTGTCAGTACAGTAAGGACGTTCATAGAACCAAGTAACACCACTAACAACCACTAGGTTAACCCATTCCCCGTACACAACAAGGTTAGCTAGGATAAGAAGCTACACGATGCTAAGTGCCTCCCACCTCCACCCCCATAACCCTGGGCCTCCATCTTGTCTCCAGGTGGGCACCGAGTTCACCACCATCCTGTACAACTTCATGTGCAACTCCAGCTGTGTGGGTGGGATGAACCGAAGACCCATCCTCATCATCGTCACCCTGGAGACCAGAGAGTAAGAGGAGCAACTGCAGCGCTTAGTCCCTCTACAGCTGTCTGTCTGTCTGTCTGTCTGTCTGTCTGTCTGTCTGTCTGTCTCTGTCTCTGTCTCTGTGTCTCTCTCTCTCTCTCTCTCCCACTCTCCTTAATCTGTGTCCTATCGCTGCCACTTGACCACTCTCTAACCACAGTGTGTTTCCCTCCCTCTCTCCCCTTCCTCCCCCCATGGTTTCCCCTCCTCCTCCTCCCTGGTCTCTCCCCCCCCCCTCCAGCGGTCAGGTGTTGGGCCGGCGGTGCTTCGAGGCGAGGATCTGCGCGTGTCCGGGCCGCGACCGCAAGGCGGACGAGGATAGCATCCGTAAGCAGCAGGTGACGGACGTCACAAAGAGCAGTGACGGTACGAAACGCCGTAAGTAGCGCTGGGGGCTGCGGTGGAGGGGCCGGGAACATGCTTTCCTCACTGCTCCGCTGCCGGCGGCGGCTAGCTCACACACAGGCGCTTAGACCTTCTTAGCGCTTCTTAGTGCTCTTAATAGGCGCTACGAAGGCTAACAGACGCTTAGCATGACCCATGCAATAAGAACGCTCACATAGGCGCTCAGCACGATGAAGCTGAGAAGCCACGGGCTCACATGCTGATTTAGTAGTGCCCATGACGCTGCACACATGCTAACGCACACACGCTGACTAACACATGCTAGGCTAATAATGAATGCATGCCAACACTGCGCACAAGCCACAGACGCTAACCACGCACACACGCTACAGACATGATGAGCCACACAGCATGGTTGCTCTACAGAGATGGAAACTCCAGGTTCAGAAAGTAAAAGTCTCCACCAGGGTTTGTTGGTCAACTATGTTAACCTAATGCTAATTTGCTACTTAGCTAATGCTAATTAGCGCCAACCAAAGATTTTCAAATCAGCTGGAGTCAATACACAGAAAGAGACAACAGGGAGACTTTTACTTGGTAAGCCTCGAACATTCCGTCAAACCTTCCCGCTCCTTCCTCTCTATCTGTTTGGTGGCCATCTTGCTTCATGTTGCTGAGGCCAATGCGACGCCGTGCGTCCGTGACCTCTGACCTCCGTCCTCTGTACCTCAGCCTTCCGCCAGGTCTCCCATGGCCTCCAGATGTCGTCCATGAAGAAACGACGGTCCACAGACGAAGAGGTCTTCTGTTTGCCCGTGAGTCCCTCCTCTCACTTCCTGTTGTCCTCCACACTTCATGTCCATCCGGCCACTTCCTGACTTCCTCTTAATTCTCAAGAAGATCATTATGTCTTTCTCCCTAAACTTCGTCTTCCTCCCCACTTCCAGTCTTCTTATCTCTCTTACTGTCCTTCCTGTCTTCTCCCTCACTTCCTGTCCCTCACTTCCTGTCTTCCTCCTCACTTCATGTCCTCTTTGTCACTTCCTGTCCCTCACTTCCTCTCTTCCTCCTCACTTCCTGTCTCCCTCTTCCCTTCCTACCTGTCCGTCTCTGATTGGGTGAATCCCAGCCAGTTTTCCCTGGGCGAGAGAGCTCCGGTCTGACTGCCCTGCCCTCTCTCTCTCTCAGATCAAGGGCAGGGAGATCTACGAGATCCTGGTGAAGATCAAAGAGTCTCTGGAGCTTATGCAGTTCCTGCCCCAGCACACCATCGAGTCGTACCGCCAGCAGCAGCAGAACCTCCTGCAGAAACAGTGAGTACCACTCCGATACTACCAGAGTACTAAGAAGAACCACGACCACGTTCTACCCGAGTACTAAGTAGAGCCACATTCTACCAGAGTACTGAGAAGAACCACGACCACATTCTACCACAGAGTAGAACCACGATCTACCAGAGTACTGTGTAGAACCACTCCGGTACTACCAGAGTACTGAGAAGAACCACTCCGGTACTACCAGAGTACTGAGAAGAACCACAGCCACGTTCTACCAGAGTACTGAGTAGAACCACATTCTACCAGAGTACTGAGTAGAACCACACACCACGTTCTACCCGAGTACTGAGTAGAACCACATTCTACCAGAGTACTGAGTAGAACCACACACCACGTTCTACCCGAGTACTGAGTAGAACCACTCCGGTACTACCAGAGTACTACCATAGTTCTCTGTATTACAAGTTCTTCCCTAGTACCTCACCCAACTGGGTGAGGTACTAGGGAAGAACTTGAACTACTAGAACTACTGCTATACAGAACTCTACCCTTGTCGGCATGTTGTTGTCTAATGAACCTTAACAAGTGTGCAGCTGCGCTAACAAGCTGGGATTCTGGTTCCTGTTGTCCTGCACTCCCTTCTCCTCCCCTGCTGGTGTTTGGAGTGTCTGTAGTGTGTGTTTGTGCCGTGTGTTCACAGTGTGTGTTCGCAGTCCAGTGTGCGTTTTGAGCGTTTGTCGTTAGCTTATGTCTATAGCCCTTTTGTTGTTAGTGTGTGTTGTTAGCGTGCTCATTCTTCGCGTTGCTCCAGCGCCTCTCTGGCTTTGATCCACTGGCAGACGAGGCTGGCTTGGAGGTGTTGTGTTGTTCCTCCGACATGAGAAGCAGGCGAGGCCGTGGTTCTGTGTGAGCGCAGGGAGAGGGAACATGGCCCGGAGGCTCCCCACAGCTCCTCCCCTCTCCGGAGAGCCGCCAACACGCATAAATTGGGACAAATGTGCCGAGCTGCGCTTTGTTCCGCAGACGCTTCCAGAGAGACGGGTTCACGCCTTTGGGTGTTCTGCCAGATTTTGCACAACAGCATAATTCGAGGGGGGAAAGAAAAAACAACCTTTTGGTTAAACCTCAGCCATTGGCTCAAGCGTGATTAAAATTGACTCACCTGGTTAGCGCGGCACCGCCCGTGTTAGCAGCGTGGTGGGGAAAGGGCAGACGATGAGTTAATTATAGTTGAAGGCTCTAATCACTGCTTACGCTATCAGTAAAATTGCGTCTGGCATGGCGCTACCCTGACGGAAAACCCGTACATAATGGAACTAGCCACGGGGTTCTTAACCAACGGAAGAATTAAAGGGGGTTGACCTTTTTATACCTTGTTATATAAACCCGCAGTTACCAAACACAAGCACTAGGGGGCGTAAAAGCACAGCATAGATTCCCCCGCAATTCTAAAGAGCTTCATTCTTTTTCATTTCTGCTTTCTTCAACGTTTTTTTCTCTCTCCGTCTTTGTGTCCTTTTTTTACCTTGACTAAACTTCTAAATACTAAAACTAATACCCATACTTCTCTCCTCTTAGTATGGGAAGTCTATCTAGACATTACTGATTATTGGGAGTGATTCCTGCATTTCTCCACGACTGACTCGCATGCACTTGTGAAACAGGGACACCTGCTGGAGAGCAACGGAACTGCATGACGAGACTCCCCAATCATCATGATTATAACGAGTGCGCCATGACGACGGTGTGATTAAAGACTTTGCCTCTTTAACACAGAATGACCACTCCTTTGTTTCCCTCCCTCGCCCTGTCTCTATCGCCGTGGTAACTAATCCCTGGGCCTGGCCTTACTCCTCCTCCTGCTCCTCTCCTCAGCCTGCTGTCTGCCAGGCTGGGCCGCCAGCTCCTCCAGCCGGCAGGAGAACAGAGGAGGCGCTGCAGCTCCTCCTGAACCTCTCTCCCTACATTCCTCCTCCTCCTCCTCCTCCTGCTCCTCTTCCTCGTCCTGCCTCCTGGACTCCTCGTCGTCGTTTCTCCTCCTCCAGGCTCCTCGGGTCTCACAGACCTCTTCTGATCTGACACCTCCTCGTCTCTAAAGCTCCTTGTCGCTTCCACTCTTCCTCCTCCTCCTCCATCTCTCCTCCTCCTCCTCCTCCTCCTCCTCCTCCTCCTCCATCTCTCCTCCTCCTCCTCTCTCCTCCTCTCATCTCTCTTCCTCCTCCTCCAACAGTCTGATCTTCCTGCTCATCGACACTCTCCTCCTCCTCTCGCCCTCCTCCTCTCCTCCTCCTCCTCCTCCATCTCTCTTCCTCCTCCTCCAACAGTCTGATCTTCCTCTCATCGACACCTCCTCCTCCTCCTCCTCCTCCTCCTCCTCCTCCTCCTCCTCCTCCTCCTCCTCCTCCTCACAGTGGTCACTGTGATCTGGGACTGGTTTTCAAAGTAAAAGTCCCCTCAGTGGACTCCATGCACTGACTGAGCCAGCAGAGAGAACAGGATAAAGAAAAGGCCACAACGTTTTATTAAGGCTTGGCTGATTTTTGCATGTTTGATTATCTGATTGTAATTGTTTTTGTTCGAACGAGCACATCTTGAAACCTTTGTTCATTGCAGCAAACCGTAACAAAATCTCCATTGTGTCATCCTGTTTAATTCCCTGGTGTCATCTTAACGCCATTGCATCCAGCACGTAGCATTTGTAGCGGATGTAGCATATGTAGCAAACCGTTTACTCTGTGACAAGAAACCTTTGAGGTGTCCTCCGCCTCTTTGGCGCTGGAGGCCTGGAACCAAGCTGTAGTTCTTCTTCATAGTTAAACCTGACTACTACTTTTTAGTGTGATTCTAGTGTATTTCTATTGTAGTTTCACGGTAGTTCTTCCATAGTTTCTACTTTAGTTCTGCTGCAGTTTAATTGTAGTTCTGCTGTAGTTTCACTGTCGTCCGTTGATATACTTGAATTCTACTTCAAATCGAATTCTACTTTAGTTATTCTATATAGTTTAATTATACTTCTACTGTAGTTCTACTTTAGTTTTACTGTTCTATTCTAGTTTTACTGTAGTATCACTCTAGCTCTGTCGTAGTTTTACCGTGGTGATATCTTAGTTTTACCGTGGTGATATCTTAGTTTTACCGTGGTGATATCTTAGTTTTACCGTGGTGATATCTTAGTTTTACCGTGGTGATATCTTAGTTTTACCGTGGTGATATCTTAGTTTTACCGTGGTGATATCTTAGTTTTACCGTTGGTGATATCTATAGTTTTTACCGTGGTGTGATATCTTAGTTGTTTACCGTGGTGATATCTTAGTTTTACCGTGGTTGATATCGTAGTTTCACCGTGGTGATATTCTTAGTTTTACCGTGGTGATATCTTAGTTTTACCGTGGTGATATCTTAGTTTTACCGTGGTGATATCTTAGTTTTACCGTGGTGATATCTTAGTTTTACCGTGGTGATATCTTAGTTTTACCGTGGTGATATCTTAGTTTTACCGTGGTGATATCTTAGTTTTACCGTGGTGATATCTTAGTTTTACCGTGGTGATATCTTAGTTTTACCGTGGTGATATCTTAGTTTTACCGTGGTGATATCTTAGTTTTACCGTGGTGATATCGTAGTTTTACCGTGGTGATATCTTAGTTTCACCGTGGCAACAGGTGAACACGTTTCCCGTTGCTTTGTGAGTGGAGCTGGACTCAACAGGACTTTGTTTGCTGTTTTCATTTTCAGGGTTGTTTGTTTTGAAAGACTTTATTGAGACTTTATTATGCAGATTCTATCGAACGTTGCTCGATGCTGGTCATGGTTTATAAAGTCCCTGCGGGACATTAAGATGTTTTTTTAACTCTTTTGTTTTTAAGTTTCTGTCGGGTAAATATCTTTAGAGACCTTCTGTTTGAAACAGGCGTGTTAGCTTGTTTGCAGTATTGCACTATTGTCTGGTTATCAATAAATGTTCTCTTTTCTGCTTTACCGCTCTCAGTTTCCCTTTCCTGTCTGAAATGTACACTGAATTAAATATTCACAGCTTTTCATTTATATTTATGGACATAAAATATCTTTAATGAAATTCAATATTTGAGACTTATCAATATCTTGAAATAACTCAAAAGTGGTACACTACATTATTATGTTCAACTTTTATCCTATCCATTTAGTACGGATTATTAGTATTGATGTTATTCTCTGGCCAATGCCACCAGACCTCCAGTTGTTCTTTAATCAATATAAGAGATCGGTTCTATCCATAGTATTGATCGACTGATCAACATGGTACTCAGTTTAAGTACCATCGTAGGCCGCTGTTTATACGACATCGGCAGGAAGTGACTAACAGGAAGTGACTAACAGGAAGTGCATCCCTTCCAGGCCCTCCATGACGCCCCAGCCGTCGTACGGGTCCCAATCCCCCCCCCACGGGAAGGTGAACAAGCTGCCCTCCGTCAGCCAGCTGATCAACCCCCAGCAGCGCAACACCATCACCCCCTCCGGCATGGGCTCCGGCCTTACTGACAGTAAGGACCACACCACCCGTCTCTCCCTCCTACACCACCCGTCTCTCTCCTACACCACCGTCTCTCCTACACCACCCGTCTCCCTCTCCTACACCACCTGTCTCTCTCCTACACCACCCGTCTCTCTCTCTCCTAACGACCAGCCGTCTCTCATCTCTCCTGTGCTACCTTGTCTCTCTCTCTCACTACCGCACCACGTTCTCCCTCTCCATACACCACCCGTCTCTCTCTCCTACACCACCCGTCTCTCACATTCTCCTCTACCACCACCGTCTCACTCTCCCTACAGGCATCCCGTCTCTCTCCTGTGCTACCCGTGTCTCTTCTCCCCCACCACCCGTATCTCAAACTACACACCAACCTCGTCTCTTCCTCTCCTGTTTCGACTACCGTCTCTCTTCTCTCTCCTATAGCCACCCGTGTCTCTCTCTCCTATACACCACCGGTACCGGCTCGTCTCTCTCACTAGTGCTACACCTGTCTCTCTCCTGTGCTACCTGTCTCTCTCCCCTACACCACCCGTCTCTCTCCTGTGCTACCTGTCTCTCTCTCCTACACCACCCATCTCTCTCTCCTACACCACCCGTCTCTCTCTCCTACACCACCCGTCTCTCTCCTGTGCTACCTGTCTCTCTCTCCTACACCACCCGTCTCTCTCTCCTACACCACCCGTCTCTCTCCTGTGCTACCTTTCTCTCTCCTCCGACACCCCCCGTCTCTCTCTCCTGTGCTACCTGTCTCTCTCTCATACCCCACCCTACTCTCTCTCCTGTAGTACCCGTCTCTCTCCTCCTACACCACCCGTCTCTCTCTCTCTGTGCTACCCGTCTCTCTCCTCCTTCACCATCCGTCTCTCTCTCCTCCACCACCTCGTCGAGGGACGGGGGGGGGTGCTATAAGGGGGGGGGCAGGGGACCCCCCGGAGGACAAGCTCCGCCCACCTCATTACCAGGCCCCGCCCACCTCATCACATGCCCCGCCCCCAAGTCTGAATCCCCGCCCCCATCTCATCTCTCTCCACTCTTATTTTGCATGCAGCCTCTGCAGTACCCTGCCCCCCGAATCAGGCTCCCTGTGACCCCCCCCCACCCCACCCCCACCCTGCTCACATCCCATAATACCTAGACGGAGACACTGACGGGGGGCTGCTTGTGTTTCCATAGTGACGCCCATGATGGGCACCCACCTGCCCATGAGCGGGGATCTGAGCGCGCTCAGCCCCTCCCACGGCCTACAGCCCCAGCTGCCCATGGTCCCGTCCTCCCACTGCACCCCCCCCCCGCCGTACCCCATGGACAGCAGCATCGCCAGGTACCCGCGCTCTCAGGACCCCGCTCTCAGGACCCGGGGGGGGTTATAGTGTCGATAGATAGGCGATGACGATCGAGTGTATCTTGTTCAAAGAGCTCTTTCCGACTGATTCGGTCGTGTCCGTGGCACCGCGCGCTCGGATGTTATGGCTGCACACTGGGGGAGTAAAGTGACCTCTAAATGTGTTTGTATTAAGGACATACATGTGCTTTCCTCGTGTGTTTCAGCGTGGAGCGAATGTGTACATAATGTCTAAAGTGAACGATGTATATTTATCACATGTGCCTGGGGTACTAACAGCACGACCTGTTCTGGACCAAGACAGCTGATATCGTGACTTACCTGTCTCTCTCTCTCTCTCTCTCTCCCTTTCTCTCTCTCTCTCTCTCTCTCTCTCTCTCTCTCTCTCTCTCTCTCTCTCTCTCTCTCTCTCTCTCTCTCTCTCTCTCTCTCTCTCCTCTCCTCTCTCTCTTCTCTCTTCTCCCTTCTCTCCCCTCTCTCTCTCTCTTCTCCCTCCAGCTTCCTCCTGCGTCTGGGCTGTTCAGGCTGCCTGGACTACTTCTCAGCTCAGGGCCTGACCAACATCTACCAGATCGAGAACTACAACATGGAGGTGAGCCTTAGCCTGCCGTGTGTGTGTGTGTGTGTGTGTGTGTGTGTGTGTGTGTTGTGTGTGTGTGTGTGTGTGTGTGTGTGTGTGTGTGTGTGTGTGTGTGTGTGTGTGTGTGTGTGTGTGTGTGTGTGTACAGTATGCACTGTATGTAGGTTGGGGCACTGATAAATCGATTGGGAATGTTGGTTGATTCTTGGTTGATAGATTGATTGAATGTATTTTGATCACCTGATCAATAGATTGCCAACTGTCCACTGGCGTGTCTTTTAGCGTGTATTTTTGAATAAATCAATGATCGATAGCTAAGAGGAATATTGATCGCTCGATCAACAGATCAATGACTGTGATCCTATGCGTTTCCTTGAGGATATACATTATATATTGATCGACTGATCGACAGATCAATAGACTGAGTGTCTTTAAGGGTGTATATATGTAATGATCAACAGATCAATCGATTGCTAACGGTGTCCGCTCGTGTCTCCCTTAGGACACACAGAGTTTATATTGATCAGCCGATCGGCAGATCAATCGATTGCTAACGGTGTCCGCTCGTGTCTCCCTTAGGACGCACAGAGTGTATATTGATCGCCAGACCAATCGATTGCTAACGGTGTCCGTGGCGTGTCCCCCCAGGACCTCTCCAGACTGAAGATCCCCCCAGACTACCAGCACCTCATCTGGAAGGGCATCATGGAGCACCGGCAGAACATGGACTTCTCCCCGCCGCCCCACATCCTGCGGAGCGCCACCGGGGCGTCTACGGTCAGCCTGGGCTCCTCTGAGGCGCGCGGCGAGCGCGTCATCGACGCCGTGCGCTTCACGCTGCGCCAGACCATCTCCTTCCCGCCCCGAGACGAGTGGTCCGACTTCTCCTTCGACCTCGACTCCCGCCGCAACAAGCAGCAGCGCATCAAGGAGGAGGGGGAATGAACGGACCATTTGTTTACCTGCACCCGCCCCCCCCTGACCCGTGACCCCCCCCGCTAACACCCCCCGAAACCCCCCGACCCCCCCCCCCCCAACCCCCGGGCCGCCATTTCAGTTCAACCCGCTGAAACATTTCAATTGAAATCTCCGGTGTTTTCGCCGTTGCGCCGCGGAGAGCCGGATACTTTGTTATTAAAAGAGGTACAGATCAAAAGTGCACTTAAGGTCTTGAGTGTGGGGGGCTCGGTTGTCTGGAGAGGCGCGCGTTCGAGTCCCGCGTGCATTTGCTTAAGGGTTCGCCTCGCTCGAAAGAGAGAGAGCACTTAGGGAATGCCGCGAAAGGTTTTTATATCGTATTTTTTGTTGTCGTCTTTGTTTTTTGTTTTTATATACGTCAGATATGGTCATAATACTTTCCAATGTAAAGCAGGACCGCACGTGGATCTTGCGTGCGAGGGGCTTCTGGGTCGTGGGGTTTTGTAGTCTCTGTTAGAGCCTTCCCAGGGTAAAGGGTTCACCCTCCGACCGCCCGGAGGTCGGACTGTAAACATTTCAAGAGTCTTCTTCTCACCAAAGTGTTATGATGACCTGGTCCCCAGAGCTCCCCAGAGCTCCTCCTGCAGCTCTCGCTTCTGCTGTTAGCCGCGCGCCCGCTTCTGTTTGTTTCTGTCACAGCTACGTGCTAAGAGCTACGTGCTACGGGCTGCATGCTAGGAGCTATGTGCTAGGAGCTACGTACTACGTGTGTGTGTGTGGGATTCCCAAGTATTCTGGTTCAGGATCCATCTTTCCTCCTATATCCTTCTTGTCAGTGTTGCAGGTGTACTGAACTGATGTCTGTGTTTCCATCGATCAAAAGGTGCCTGGCATAGAATCTTTGTTTACTACGTTTTAAGGACCGTATAGTTTTGGTAAAGGTTTATGTTTGATAGTTAGCCAAAACATTTGATATCATGTATATACATTTGTATAGCTATTTTCTTAAACAAACCTAAAGAAAATACTTGATAAGCCCAATGCCATATGGATGTGAATATAGCGGTACCATCGGAACTAATGTTTGTATTAATCGACAGTTATACATATGTACCCTTTACCAGCATGATGTGCCAAGTAGCATTGTTAAAGCCGTAGAAAGCATCTGCCATTTCATATTTTTGTACAATATATTGTAAATATGTTGCAAGTGGGCTTTTGTGATATAAATCCAAAATAAATATACATACTAAATGCATTTCATGTTTATGAATATTGTTTCATTGTTTTCATTCATCTAGAATTCACTATTCACAATATTTTTGGTTGTCAGAAAAAAACACATAAGGGCTAACACTGTTGTTTTTTATCGCTCGTCATGAAAAAAAACATAAGAAGTAACACTGTCGTATTTTATTGGTAGTTGTCCAAAAAAACATAAGGGGTAACACTGTTGTTTTTTGCGCTAATTGTTAAAGAAAACATAAGGGGTAACACTGTCGTTTTTTATTGGTCGTTGTCAAAAAAAACAAGGGGTAACACTGTCGTTTTTTATTGGTCGTTGTCAAATAAAACAAGGGTAACACTGTCGGTCGTTTTTATTGGTCGTTGTGATCAATTAAAACGTAAGGGTATCACTGTCGTTTTTTATTTGGTCGTTGTCAAAAAAACATAAGGGGGTAACACTGTCGTTTTTTTATTGGGTCGTTTGTCGAAATAAAACATAAGGGTAACACTGTCGTTTTTTATTGGTCGTCGATTGTCCAATAAAACGTAAGGGCAACACTGTCGTTTTTTTATTTGGTCGTTGTCAAAAAAACAATAAGGGGTAACACTGTCGTTTTTTCATTGGTCGTGTACTGAAAAAAAAACATAAAGGGTGTAACACTTGTCATTTTTTATTGGTCGTGTGTCAAAAAAAACATAAGGGGCAACACTGTTCGTTTTTTTTATTGTTCGTTGTGAAAAAAAACATAAGGGGTAACACTGTCGTTTTTTATCGGTCGTTGTCAAAAAAAAACATAAGGGGTAACACTGTTCGTTTTTTATTTGGTCGTTGATGAAAAAAAACATTAAGGGGTAACACTGTCATTTTTTATTGGTCGTCATGAAAAAAAACATAAGGGGTAACACTGTCGTCTTTTTCATTGGTCGTTTGTCAAATAAAACATAAGGGTTAACAATGTCGTTTTTTTATTGGTCGTTGGTGAAAAAAAAACATAAGGGGGTAACACTGTCGTTTTTTATTGGAGCTCGTTGTCAAATAAAAACATAAGGGGGTAACACTGTCGTTTTTCATTGGTCGTTGTCAAATAAAAACATAAGGGGTAACAATGTCGTTTTTTTTATTGGTCGTTGTGAAAAAAAACATAAGGGGTAAACACTGTCGTTTTTATATGGTCGTTGTCAAAATAAAACATTAAGGGGTAACACTGTCGTTTTTTATTGGTCGTTGTGAAAAAAAACATAAGGGGTAACACTGTACATTTTTTATTGGTCGTTTTGAGATAAAAAAAAACATAAGGGGTAACCACTGTCGTTTTTCATTGGTCGTTGTTCAAATAAAAACATAAGGGGTAACAATGTCGTGTTTTTTTATTGGTCGTTGGAGAAAAAAACATTAAGGGGTTAACACTGTCGTTTTTTATTGGTCGTCTGTCAAATAAAACATAAGGGGTAACACTGTCGTTTTTCATTGGTCGTTGTCAAATAAAACATAAGGGGTAACAATGTCGTTTTTTTATTGGTCGTTGTGAAAAAACCATAAGGGGTAACACTGTCGTTTTTTATTGGTCGTTGTCAAATAAAACATAAGGGGTAACACTGTCGTTTTTTATTGGTCGTTGTGAAAAAAAACATAAGGGGTAACACTGTCGTTTTTTATTGGTCGTTGTCAAAAAAATCATAATGGGTTACACACTGTCGTTTTTTTATTGGTCGTTGTCAAAAAAAACATAAGGGGTAAACCACTGTCGTTTTTTATTGGTCGTTGTCAAAAAAAACATAAGGGGTAACACTGTCGTTTTTTATTGGTCGTTTTGAAAAAAAACATAAGGGGTAACACTGTCGTTTTTTATTGGTCATTGTCAAAAAAAACATAAGGGGTAACACTGCCGTTTTTTATTGGTCGTTGTGAAAAAAAACATAAGGGGTAACACTGTTGTTTTTTATCGCTCGTCATGAAAAAAAACATAAGAAGTAACACTGTCGTATTTTATTGGTAGTTGTCCAAAAAAACATAAGGGGTAACACTGTTGTTTTTTGCGCTAATTGTTAAAGAAAACATAAGGGGTAACACTGTCGTTTTTTATTGGTCGTTGTCAAAAAAAACAAGGGGTAACACTGTCGTTTTTTATTGGTCGTTGTCAAATAAAACATAAGGGGTAACACTGTCGTTTTTTATTGGTCGTTGTCAAAATAAAACATAAGGGGTAACACTGTCGTTTTTTATTGGTCGTTGTCAAAAAAAACATAAGGGGTAACACTGTCGTTTTTTATTGGTCGTTGTCAAATAAAACATAAGGGGTAACACTGTCGTTTTTTATTGGTCGTTGTCAAATAAAACATAAGGGGTAACACTGTCGTTTTTTATTGGTCGTTGTCAAAAAAAACATAAGGGGTAACACTGTCGTTTTTCATTGGTCGTTGTCAAATAAAACATAAGGGGTAACACTGTCATTTTTTTATTGGTCGTTGTCAAAAAAAACATAAGGGGCAACACTGTCGTTTTTTATTGTTCGTTGTGAAAAAAAACATAAGGGGTAACACTGTCGTTTTTTATCGGTCGTTGTCAAAAAAAAACAAAAGGGGTAACACTGTCGTTTTTTATTGGTCGTTGTGAAAAAAAACTTAAGGGGTAAACACTGTCATTTTTTTTATTGGTCGTTTTGAAAAAAAAACATAAGGGGTAACACTGTCGTTTTTCATTGGTCGTTGTCAAATAAAACATAAGGGGTAACAATGTCGTTTTTTTATTGGTCGTTGTGAAAAAAAACATAAGGGGTAACACTGTCGTTTTTTATTGGTCGTTGTCAAATAAAACATAAGGGGTAACACTGTCGTTTTTCATTGGTCGTTGTCAAATAAAACATAAGGGGTAACAATGTCGTTTTTTTATTGGTCGTTGTGAAAAAAACCATAAGGGGTAACACTGTCGTTTTTTATTGGTCGTTGTCAAATAAAACATAAGGGGTACCACTGTCGTTTTTCATTGGTCGTCGTTGTCAAAATAAAACATAAGGGGTACACATGTCGTTTTTTTATTGGTCGTTGTGAAAAAAACATAAGAGGGTAACACTGTCGTTTTTTTATTGGTCGTTGTCAAATAAAACATAAGTGGGTAACACTGCCGTTTTTATTGGTCTGTCGTGTGAAAAAAAACATAAGGGGTATAACACTGTCGTTTTTTATCTGTAGTTGTCAAAAAAAACTAACAGGGGTAACACTGTCGTTTATTATTGTTCGTTGTGAAAAAAAACATATAAGGGGGTAACACTGTCGTTTTTTATCTGTTCGTCGTTCGTCAAAACAAACAAAAGGAAGGGTTACACTGTTCGTTTTTTATTTGTCGTTGTGAAAATAAACATAAAGGGGAGTAACACTCATTTTTTATGGTCGTTTTGAAAAAAAAACATAAGGGGTAACACTGTTCGTTTTTTATTGGTAGTTGTCAAAAAAACACATAAGGGGTAACCCTGTCGTTTTTAAATTTGGTCGTTGTCAAAAAATACATAAGGGGTAACACTGTTGTTTTTATTGGTCGTTGTCCAAAAAAACATAAGGGGTAACACTGTCATTTCTTATTGGTCGTTTTTGAAAAAAAAACATAAAGGGTGAACACTGTCGTTTTTTAATTGGTCGTTTGTCAAATAAAACAATAAGGGTTAACACTGTCGTTTTTTATTGGTCGTTGTCAAAAAAAAATAAGGGGGTACACAGTCGTCGTTTTTTATTGGTCGTTTTGAGAAAAAAAACATAAGGGGTAACACTGTCGTTTTTTATTGGTAGTTGTCAAAAAAAACATAAGGGGTAACACTGTCGTTTTTAATTGTTCGTTGTCAAAAAAAACATAAGGGGTAACACTGTCGTTTTTTATTGGTCGTTGTGAAAAAAAACCATAAGGGGTAACACTGTCGTTTTTTATTGTTAGTTGTAAAAAAAAACATAAGGGGTAACAATGTCGTTTTTTATTGGTCGTTGTGAAAAAAAACATAAGGGGTAACACTGTCGTTTTTTATTGGTCGTTGTGAAAAAAAACATAAGGGGTAACACTGTCGTTTTTTTATTGGTCGTTGTGAAAAAAAACATAAGGGGTAACACTGTCGTTTTTTATTGGTCGTTGTCAAATAAAACATAAGGGGTAACACTGTCGTTTTTTATTGGTCGTTGTGAAAAAAAACATAAGGGGTAACACTGTCGTTTTTTATCGGTCGTTGTCAAAAAAAACATAAGGGGTAACACTGTCGTTTTTTATTGGTCGTTGTGAAAAAAAACATAAGGGGTAACACTGTCATTTTTTATTGGTCGTTTTGAAAAAAAAACATAAGGGGTAACACTGTCGTTTTTTATTGGTAGTTGTCAAAAAAAACATAAGGGGTAACACTGTCGTTTTTTATTGGTCGTTGTCAAAAAAAACATAAGGGGTAACACTGTCGTTTTTTATTGGTCGTTTTGAAAAAAAACATAAGGGGTAACACTGTCGTTTTTTATTGGTCATTGTCAAAAAAAACATAAGGGGTAACACTGTCGTTTTTTATTGGTCGTTGTGAAAAAAAACATAAGGGGTAACACTGTCGTTTTTTATCTGTAGTTGTCAAAAAAAACATAAGGGGTAACACTGTCGTTTTTTATTGTTCGTTGTGAAAAAAAACATAAGGGGTAACACTGTCGTTTTTTATCGGTCGTTGTCAAAAAAAACAAAAGGGGTAACACTGTCGTTTTTTATTGGTCGTTGTGAAAAAAAACATAAGGGGTAACACTGTCATTTTTTATTGGTCCGTTTTGAAAAAATAAACATAAAGTGGGGTAACACTGTCGTTTTTTTATTGGTAGCTGTCAAAAAAAACATAAGGGGTAACACTGTCGTTTTATAATTGGTCGTTGTCAAAAAAAAACATAAGGGGTAACACTGTCGTTTTTTATTGGTCGTTTTGAAAAAAACATAAGGGGTAACACTGTCGTTTTTTAATCTTGTAGTTGTCAAAAAAAATCTATAAGGGGTAACACTGTCGTTTTTTATTGGTCGTCTGTGATGAAAAAAAACATAAGGGGTAACACTGTTGTTTTTTATTGGTCGTTGTCAAAAAAAACATAAGGGGTAACACTGTCATTTCTTATTGGTCGTTTTGAAAGAAAAACATAAGGGGTAACACTGTCGTTTTTTATTGGTCGTTGTCAAATAAAACATAAGGGGTAACACTGTCGTTTTTTATTGGTCGTTGTCAAAAAAAACATAAGGGGTAACACTGTCATTTTTTATTGGTCGTTTTGAAAAAAAACATAAGGGGTAACACTGTCGTTTTATTATTGGTAGTTGTCAAAAAAAACATAAGGGGTAACACTGTCGTTTTTAATTGTTCGTTGTCAAAAAAAACATAAGGGGTAACACTGTCGTTTTTTATTGGTCGTTGTGAAAAAAAAACACCATAAGGGGTACACACTGTCGTTTTTTATTTGTTAGTTGTAAAAAAAAACATAAGGGGGTAAACAATGTCGTTTTTTATTGTTCGTTGATGAAAAAAAACATAAGGGGTATAACACTGTCGTTTTTTATTGGTCGTTGTGAAAAAAAAACATAAGGGGGTCAACACTGTCGTTTTTTTATTGTTAGTTTGTCAAAAAAAACATAAGGGGTAACACTCGTCGTGTTTTATTGGTCGTTGTGAAAAAAACTATAAAGGGGTAACCACTGTCATTTTTTTATTGGTCGGTTGTCAAATAAAACATAAGGGGTAACACTGTCATTTTTTATTGGTCGTTAAAAAAAAAATAAGGGGTAACACTGTCATTTTTTATCATTGTTGTCTAATAAAAAATAAGGGGTAACACTGTCGTTTTTTATCATTGTTGTCTAATAAAACATAAGGGGTAACACTGTCGTTTTTTATCCGAGCCAACAAGAAGGTGAAGCCTTTGAAAGGGGTGACGGTGCGGTTCTGCTGATGTTTGAGGAGCACCGTTCGTGGTGGCTGAGTGATTGGGGACTCACAC